>CAOJBK012617822.1:0-11791 GCA_948294925.1 Codiaeum variegatum | reverse complement strand
TATCTTCACTCTCTTCGACTGTGCTATTAGTTGGAAAGCAACTCTACAGCCTACTGTTGCTTTGTCTACAACTGAAGCTGAATACATGTCATTGACTGAAGGTGTTAAGAAGGGCATCTGGTTGCATGGTCTTGTTGGTAGCTTGGGTTTGGAGGTGCAGAAACCTGTTATTCATTGTGACAATCAAAGTGCACTGTGTTTAGCCAAGAATCCTGTCTATCATGAAAGATCGAAGTATATTGATGTGAGGCTGAACTTCATCAGGGATGTCATTGAAGAAAATGTGTTCTCCATGGAGAAGATTGCCACCGCAGATAATCCAGCTGATATGTTGACTAAGCCACTGGCTTCGCAAAAGTTCAAGCATAGCTTGGACTTGGTAAATGTTTGCATAGCTTGATGTCCTTCGGGGCATGGATGACAGAGAGTTACTCTTCTGAAGATTACTTTGGTATGGGAAATTTCAAGTCAAGGTGGAGAATTATTATATGCCTTGAAGTTTCGAAGTCGACCCGAAGGTCTATGGCGAAGATGGAGAGCGGGGGCAGATAGGCCCGAGCTCGAAGGTGTGCTTCGCACCCTGTTCGTCGAAGACACGGCTTCGCACTTGGCTTCGCAATCCAGGCTTCGCATGTTCTGTGAAGACGAAGGCAATAACGTGTTGAAGCCTCTTGCAGTATGGACCTTGCATTTATATATACATATAAAGTACTGAGTTGGTGAGAGCTGGTAGATTAGTTGAACTAACGGTATGGGTCACATGTATATATATATATATATAGTATACTGTGGGAGGGTAAGGCAACTGAGGCAAATAGTTTTGTACTGGTACTGAGACTCTGGTTTTCTCTGAAAGTAATAGAAATCTCTCTGCCCGTGGATGTAAGCTGTTCATTGCCGAACCACGTAAATCTGTGTGCATTAGTTTTTCTGGTTCTGTGTGATTGTTTGTTCTTCTCTTTCTTGTTTTATTGCTGCATTGTTTACTAACAACTACTGGAGCGAATGAAATGTATTGAAAATCTTTGCTTTATTATCTAAATAGTATTAGCAATTAGGTTGCAGTTTTGAATCCATTGTGTGTTTGTCTGAGAATTTATTTTTGGCTAGTAAAAATGTTACTAATTTGAGCATTATGCACATGTACGAAAGAAAAGTTAGCACAACTAGTAATTTCTGCAGCACACGTATATGCAAAATTGTGCTGGTAGAAGAGTCACTCATAATTTTCTTGGAAAGGTACGTCTTAGTTTCTCTTGCTATCATTTCAGTACACATATTACATTATGCAATTTGCAATGAAAATGAGAGACTTAGATGCCAGTTTGTGGAGATTCCTCTTGCATAAGTATGACAGAACCTATCGTTTAACAATTTTTTCGAAGTCTTGCTCCAGGCTATCATATGGGAGTTGTTCAGAGTTGAACAGGTTATATAGAATCGCAGCATATCAATGTTGTTCACAATGGGTGCTTTTTCTTTTTTTTTTTTGAAAATTTAATCAATGATGAAATTGGAATCTACTACAAGAACCTCTTGCAAGAACTTATAATAGTTGAAAAACGAATAAGAACTTGGAATTCCTTCAATTTTTTTTTTGTGAATAAATGAGCATTTATGTGATCCAAAAGATGTTGAAAGCATAATTCTAAATATCTTTTTTCAGCTTGGGGATAGTATTATATCATAATTTGGCTTGTATATTTTCAGATTAATTTCAATTTTTGAATTATAAATATTTGATTCATTATTCTAAGTTCATTTTCATGTTAATTGTTATTCCTTAATTCTGATCTTATATTATATTGCTAAAAAAGTGAGTTAATTCTAAAGTTGTTAAGTTTAGTATTGTGTTGCTAGTCTTATATTATATTGCTAGAAATGTGAGTTGCAACCACTAGGGAAGCTGGGGCTACTCACGATGTTACATCATGCTTATTTTTATCTTGACTTGTCGAATAAATTTAGTATCCTAGATTATATAAGTATCCCATTTATTTTAATAAATATACATGAATCGTTTACTTGGAATTTATGTAATGTAGAAGCAAATAATTTATTATATTTTATTAATAAATCAAATATTTTGTTAATATTTTATGTAAATTATCTTTTTTATTTGTTAATATGTTTTGGTAGTATTGTATAAAAAGGAATTTTTTTTTAAAAATGACATTTTATATCGGTTATTGTTAACAAATGATGTAGAAAGTCTACTTTTTACATTGGTTAACTAAAAAAACCAATGTAGAAAATTTTGTTTTTACAAGTGGACTTTCTACATCGGTTCTTCTTAATAACTAATGTAAAAGACATACTTTCTACATATGTTCTTCTTAATAACATTTGTAAAAGGTAGACTTTCTACATCCGATGTAAAAAGTTAACTTTCAACACTGGTTATGAAATCAATGTAAAGCATAATTTTTTACATCGGTCAGATCTACATTCCTCTGTGTAACAGATGTAAAAGGGCTTAAATAACCAGTATAAAAAGTCCTTTTTACATTGCTCCTCTCGAGCCAACACATTGCAAAGCAAAATAAAAGGGCAAAATAGATTTTTTGTGGTCAAAATCAATTGAAAAGTTCTTATATAGATTTCACACCTTTAGACTTTAGTGATAAAAATAAAATTGATAAACATTCTATAATATATAAGATTAAAAGTTGACAATCATACATTTGACCAATAAATGTTTATTAAAAATAAATAATAATTTTAATTAATTAATTAAAATTTTCAATTTTGGAGAAAACTTGCATATTGCTGAGGTTTAGAACACCCAATTTTCCAAAAAAACAAGCATATGAAGGAAGTTTCTAATTTGACTGAACTAATTTGGGGCCAATCTCAGCGCCAAACTTCAAGTCACAGCAAAACAAGAGCTGGCATATAGACTTGGCGGAAGCCAAGTATTTTGGATTATAGTGTAATAAATTTTAATTTAATTATATTAATAATAATTCTTTAAATTATTATAATTAGAATATGTGTGTAGAATGTATACCGTCCTCCGTCTAACAAAATTGCCATGGTCTTACAAGATGGCGTGTGGTGTTATTGTATTGTGTTAAATGGCGTATGATGTTACTGTGTTGTGTTCTATGTATATTTTAAGTTATTAAAATTCTCAAAAATAATTTCTAAAATTTTAAAAAAAACATGAATTTGTGTCTTAATCATACCCCAATAAATATATTTAACAAACAAATAAAATAAATGTTAATGTCATTAAACCTAATGCTTTACCTAATTGGTCAAAAAAATAAATTTTATATTTTTTATGTTATTAAAAAAATCATAATATCATGCACCCCTAATTATTTTGGTAGATAGCCAACATATATATGATTGATTCTGGAGGCCATTTTTTATGTTCTTGCACTAATGTTGTATCAATAAATATATTTTTTTTAGTGTCGGAGATGATATTCTAATCTAAATATGTTGTTTAGAAAAATGTTTATTTATCACATTAATATGTTGACTTTGTTTTAAGTAAAATGTCAAAGTTGAACTTCATAAGAAAAAAAGAAAAAAGATAAGTAAAATAAAATAAACAACTCAAAATAATATTTTAAAATTAAACAAAATACATGATTTATACATTATTATTGAATTATATTGGAAATCTTCTATTCCGTCAAGGACGTCAGAGCCATCACTGAGAGACGGCTTATATTTTTTCTTCGAACTATCAGAGTTATGGCCTTTAGAGCCATGTTTTTTCCTATTCTCAACAGTAATCCACGAAGCCTCCTTCCTATCAATATGATCATGCAATAAATCAACATAGGAGGATTGAACACCCTCTGATACATCAGAATTAGCTGTAACTTGACTATCAATATCTTTTACAATCAAAATTCTAGGAGTTGTAGGATTATCATCTTCCTCTGTTGGAGTTAAGGAAATCTCATTACTTTTGCTATTGCTAACATCAACATTTTCTTTACCTGTAGGATTACTTTTAATAAGATCAAACTCTCTTTGATATTGCTCATTAACAAACTATCGATCTCTATTGTCAATAACCAAAACAACTTGTCTATCGACTTGCACATTTATAGCAGAGTCTTCTTCCACCTGCTCATTAATAGAAAATCTTTTTTCTACAATCATATCAAACATATCTTTCACATGATCTTGTCCCTCTACAGAATCATGATTTTTCTAAACAATGATAATAGTTGAAACATTTTTCTTTGGTGTCCATCTTTTTGCAGGAGCTGCAAAATCTTGAGCTTAAACATTATCTTTAGGTTTTGAATTACGCCTACAATCATAGGAAGAATGACTAACATAATAACAAGTTTTACAAAAAGCAGGTACACTTTCATACATTATATCAATCCAGTAAGCTTGTGAGAAAGTTTTCACAAGTAATGTTTCCTGTAAATCACTAGACAAATCTATATCAATAAGCATTCTAGCATAGTGCCCAAACTCTCCATCAAGTGTTTTTGAATCAATTCTTAATGAAATACCAATACCTTTACCAATTTCAGTAAAAGTTTTTCATACCAAAATTCCCATGATAGTTTGTAAAATATGACTCATATTTGCGCCGTTGTTGATTTTTACGTTTTTGGATTGAATCCAGGCACCCAATGTTGCAATCTAAAAATACCAGGTTTAAGATTGATCGCTCATATACTTCATACCCTATTTTGATCACTTTCTGAATTGAGAAAAATCTGAAAATACCATTTGCCAAGAGAAATCAGTTTCCATTGAGTATTAAGTCTCCACATTAAATTCAATTTCAATTTTAAATCACCATAAGTCTAAGACTTATCCCCTTTTATCAAAATTAATCGACCAATTAACGAAAATTGACAAGTGTTAACTCTAGCATCATAAATATCTTGAGAAATAGATATGGAGATAAACCATCCAATATTTGTAATTGACTGACCTGAAGTCCTTGAAAAGATTACTTTCGCGTAAGTTTTGTTACCTTTAATAATCTTTGCGTAAATAGGAATGATCGTTAGTGTTGACAAAGGAGCTGCTTGTACATGTGGTTGAGGATCTGGCGTAATAGAATTAGTAGGCGATTGGGCGTTGCTGATTGCCATGGGAACGATAGGTGCAGCAGCGATAAAACCCTAGCAGAGCCGCATCCTCGCTTCTAATTTTTTCTAATATGTTGACATTTAAAAAAATAAAATAAAATTTATTAGATTACAGTCAAAAATAAATTTTAAAAAAATTAAATTCTATTCAATTTCTTGTTGCAATTCTTAAATTTTAATTTGGATTTTTAACTAAGCTAGATGAAAATGGATTTGACCTAACATTTTAATTTCAATAGCATTCTTCCAAAGTTCAATATATTATTGAATTAAAAAAATTATAAAACATTTTAAAAAATTATAGGAAGAGATACTCCACTAACATAATTGAAGATTATTAAAAAAAAAAAGAATCAAGGCAATTGCTTCTTATTTTGGTACTTTTTGATGTGTAATTTACTTTTTTTTTTTAAATTCAAAGTTCTTTTATCAACACGAGAATAAGAGATTAATGCTTTTTTAATTAAATTACTAAACTTACAATATTAATTTTTCACTTAATAATTAAATTCAAATATAAAAGATTAGAGTATAAAATTACAGATATAAATTTAGAAGAATATTAAGCCAACTGTAACTTAAATAAGTAGAACTAAAAACAATTTGGGTAATTGATTTTCATAACATATACAATTTGAAAATTTTCATATCCCTCCGACGCCAAACTTTCCTTAACATGAAAAGGAAAAATCTCAATAATGTATTAGACGCTGCCTATAACAAATTATATGTTTGACAATGAACAATTATTAAACTTTTTATCATTTTATCAATACCATATAATAATTGAATGCGTGGTTGTACTATAAAAGTTTATAATAATAATCTTCATTCTATTTTTTTTTTAATTATGAAAAAAATAGAACTTTCATAATTATTTTTTGACAAAAGGAATAAAATCATCTCTCAACTTAGCGTCAAAACTCATTTTCCCCCTTAAATTTTTCAGGTATTCAATTTGTCCCCCATATACTTATCATGAAAAGTCATTTTTCCTCTGTACTTGTCATAAAAAGTCATTCCCCCCAATACTTATTATTTTTATTACAATATATCCCTTTACACGTGTTAAAATTACACACGTACCATTATGCCTTAAGGGGTGTATTATAACAAAAATGCAAAGTACAAGGTGTAAAATATATATTCGTGACAAGTATAGGGGCCAAGTTGGATACTCGAAAAGATTAAGGGGGAAATGAGTTTTTGCACCAAGTTGAGGGGGTATTTATGCCTTTTGCCTTATTTTTTCTTATAATGTACTATATTTTATCCCCTAATTTTGATATCAACGTTTTGCTCCCTTATCTTTATAATATTCGAGGGCTGAGGGTCTTTTAAACTCCTTAACTTTTAAAAAAGTTCTTGCTGCCCCTTATAAGCTTTTTGGTGCCCAATGGACATCTAAACTCCAGAAAACATCCATTAAGCCCCAAATTTCATTTTACCCTAACGCTACTAACGGATAAAGCTTCTCAACCGTCATCTCTAGCTATTAACCACTATTTTCCCTGTAATTCCCAACTACCATAGCCATAGAAGGAGTAGTGGCAGAAGTTTAAGCCATTAAACACCTAAAAAACTGACAGACATTGTGCTTAAACTTAAATCGATTAAATCAAATTCCATTAATCAAGTAAGTATTGTGATCGTAGTAATCCGGCGGGGCTTTTAGTGGTTGGAAAGGAGTTATCACTTGTCTACCTGGCAGGGGAATCACTGGTGAGGTAAGAAAGGCCATTGTCTTTGTTTTACTTTAATGCATTTGTCTTTTACCAATGGTGGTTCTGTTGTGTACCTGTATTTTGTGTATTTATGTTGACTATGAGCAGGTTTTGGGATTTTTTAAATGGGAATTTGGAGAACACACTAAAAGCAAAAATATTTATTTAACGTTTCTAATTATATTATGTTAATAACTTGATCTGTAAAAGGGAAGGGTTAATATTAAACAATTGATTATGTCTCTTGCAAAGTGAATAACTCATATGGACAGGGCCATGTGAATGGGGTATATTTTATTATTGGTGCTACTATAAAATACCTTTTACATTTGTAATATTTGAATTAAATAGAATAATGACAGTAAAACTTGATTGTTACATGGATGGATATATATGTTGACCTATTTATACACTATGGAGGCATTTGGTTGATGGGACTAGAGAAGCAATACTTGAATGTGTTAGGGTTGTATGCCCTAGAGCCTATACTTTATGTATATATTTGTGATCTTAATCCATCAATGGCAATTAATATATATGTTTTCGTTTGAATGATCGCTTTCATTTTACTGTATGACGTATATATATTCTATAAGTACTATATAAGAGAATCTATTCTCAAAGAGTTTGGGAATATGAAGACAGATTCTTTTTATCATAGACTTTAAAGTAAGTTCACGATCATAGGATTATTGACAAGAGCGTCACCTCTATTGTCATCCATGACAAGTATGAGATACTTGTTGGTATAGAAGTAGTGAGTCTCAAACTACAGACATATGATATTGTGACAATTCGTGGACACTCATGAGATGAGTAAGTCAAACAGTGACATTAGATGATAAGCACATGGGTTTTATCCACTAGTTAATGTTTGATCATCTAGATTATAATTGTGCATATAATCCTTAGAGTTAAGGTGACATGTTATCTAACATATTGGTGGCTATGGTTTGTTATTGCTTACATACCGATGCTATCCAAGTATTGGTATATGGCATGTGGTGGCCATAATCAGTGGCATATTGAGATAAGTGATCTCCAAGAAAGAATTCATTAACTTGGGTAAACAAGGAAAGAATCTTATGACTTCTGGTTGTTCTCGATTCGTAAATCTTTGGCCAAGGTAGAAGAGATTCACTAGAAAGAGTTTATAGTAAGAATCGATTTATCGAGAATTAGAACCGGATAGAAGTCGTATAATCTAGCATATAGGGTTTTACTATTCCATGACCCTAGCTAAGATTAGGAATCAGTAATGAAGGGATTTGAGTGCACGGTAATTATAATTAAGAGGTCCAAGCAATGTCAAGGATACAATAACCAACATTCATTTCTAATTAGGTAGTCATGATATGTTATGCTAGAAGTCACTCACGACCTATGGGACTAAGTACAGATTGTGGATTACATACTTGATGGGAAGAAAAGAGTTTTCTTTATCCCATTGCTAATTAAAATATGAACCTAATAAGTCACACACCACAAAGCATTTCCCATGGCTTGGAACTTTGTCATATTAATAATTGATTAAAGAGTTTAATTAATTATTATGATTGAATTAAACTTGTCATTAAATTTACAAAGACCCTAGCATGTCTTGAAATTTAATTGATAAAGGGATTAATTCAATTAAGTCTTAGTTTGTATAAGATATAAATGAGTATGACTAACTGAATTGGTTTTAGAGTAAATAAAATTAATTAGGCTTAATCATGAGATGATTAACCTAATCAACGTTAGATACGGTTAATGAGGGATTAAGGATGAATCCTACTAATTATGCCTTAATATTATTTGACTAATTAACTAATTACATAGTCAAATGGTCAAATAGACAAGCTTCCTAGTTTCCTCTTTAAATTAAGGAAAAGGTGAACTAGGTTGATGGTATAAGAACCATAGGCCATCATCTTTTTTCCTAAGAGATTTGAACAAAAGACTATTCATCTTCTTATCCATTGAGTTAGAGAGAGAAGCTCTCTAAGAGTTAAAGAGAAAAAGTTTAAATCACCTCATCATTTTAGAGAGAGGGACTTTATTTTTGAAGAAGAGTTCTTCAACTATAAACTCTTATTCTAAATCCTTGTAAAGGAGTGTGTGGAGAGATTGAAGTCCAAACAAATCCCCAAGAGTCTTAAGTTCTCAACAAATAAGCAAGAATAAAACATTTGGACAGCCAAGAGAGGGTTCAAGCTTCTTGAAGGAGACAAGGAGACACAAACCTTCAGGAAAGCTTCAGTGTGAGTCGAGCTAAAAGCTTTACATTTGAGAAGCTAAACGAAGGAGGGAGTTGAAGTATTTGATATATCTAATCCCTTCTTTGTTGCTATTGTGTTTTGCACAATAAATTGGTTAAGTATCCTTAAACTTGAATATGGGTCCAAACCTAGGTTTAGGTATTCATTAAAGAGTTTAATGAATAATTAACCAACCATGCTAAAAGAGTTTTGGAATGATTACTTGTTTTATAAAAGTTTTGAAAATAAAAAATCGAGTCATATCGGGTTTCTTCGATTTTTTTAGCTTCTGTTGCGCGACTCGTATTTCCTCCTTCAAGTGGTATCGGAGCCACCCAATTTTTGTGCAAAACCATAGTTGTGTTTATATGTTTGTTAAAGGAAAAAACTATCAAAAAGTGTAGGGTTTTTTGCTATCACGGGCAATGTTCACGGGCGTGACAATTGCCCGTGAAGTAAAAATGAGGTACTGCCTGGTTATTTGAACCATTTTGTTCAGTCATGAGCTTTGGTCACGCCTATGATTTTTGTATTACTTCTAGAAGTGATTCATACAGAACATTATCTTCTTTGTTTATTTCAATAAGTTCTGTCAAGCCTGCCTTAGTATATGGAAGGCTTTCTTTTTCCATTTTTGCTTCAACGCTAAGCATTAGGCCTCCATATGATTGTCAGTGGACATATGGATGGAGCATAGAGCATTCTCTAAGAGAAAGGTCTATTGAGTCTTCCTATTTGACTTTTCTACATAAGTCAATTCATTAGGAATGTGGGAACTCATTTCTTCAAGAAGTTTTACTCTTTTAAGAATATCTTGTAGAAAAACTTACTCATCTGATTTTTAAATATCAAGCTGCCTTTCTAGGTGTGTCATGAAAGATACAACGTCATCTATGAAATGTTGAATTTACTGGAAAATTTTGAAATTCAAACCTCCCTATAATCCTAAGCAAATCATAGATCCTTCTTTAGAAAGACCATAATCGTAGTTAACAAAGTACCAAGAATTTTCTTCCTTGTAGGTATTGTCTACCTCAGGGTGATCTACCCTCATGACTTCTATGAATTCCTCATAAAATTCATCAACTTCTTTTTCAAAATCTTCCAAGGTGTTTTCTTTGGGAGATGGTTGTGTCTTTGATATAAACATTTCCCAAACTTTTACACCTTCATTAGTTTCTTCTTATTATTTTTTATTAGATTGCTCTTCCTTCCAGTCTGGCTTAATACATTCCATAGGTATGTCTAATCATATTTTCCATATGGTTCACCTAGAAGGTCCTCCATAATAGGAGTTTGGTTTGGAATCCGTGAGGATTCATTGGATTTTCCACTAGCCTCAAAATCGTGACTTAAACTGTCACCAGAGCCTTCATTGCTCTTTTATGTGGCTGAGTTATCATATTCACTGTCACAATAAGGGTCACATATTTCACTTCCTGAGAGATCCCAGATGAAATGCCTATTAATTCTAGAGACATAAACTGGTTTTCCTTCTAGAGTAAAACTATGAACATTAATTTTTTCATCATATTCATAAGTGGTATCCTTTTGATTACGCCTTTCCTAGGCTTCTCTTTTTTGTTCAAGGGTAAGTTTAAATTTTTTACCAACCCTTTCCAGATAGGAGTCTAATATATCATTGGTTTGAGGTTTTGGTTTAACCTCTTCATTCTTCTGAACCAAGGATTTCTCCTTTGATTTTTTGTTAATCTTTCTAGAGCTAACCAAATCATTTGATCTTGTTGTTTTCTTCCTATAACATTCTGAAACTAAATTCCCTTGTTTTTTACACCGCTAACACAAATCATTTTTTATGCTTGTGCTTTTCTTTTCGTTCCAGAGGAACCAGAGCTAATGCTCTTGGGATTTTTACTCCCATCACTTCCTTTCTTTGGGCATTCCTTCCTGGTATGCCCTTCCCTTTTACAAATCCAACATAATTTGTTTTGGCAACAGGATCCATCTGCAAAATTAGACAATTCATGAGAAAGAGAATCAGCTATTACATTTTTATCTAAAGGAATGTACTAAATATCAAAGATGTCATAACTAAACCATTCTTGTAATCTTAAAAGTCTAGTTTGTCTAGCTTATTTGAGATTCAGTTTCATGAATCCATTAAGATAGGTTGAATATGTTCTAATGATAAACCTTTTCTTGTGTTAGGAAGATATAAAATGCTTTAATACCATTTTTTACTGCTAATAATTCATTTTCATGAATTGGATAATTAATTTATGCCCCTTTAAAGGTTCCAGACCGATACTTACATATTTTTTTTAAAATTCTACCTTTTATTTTTAATACTGCACCCCAACACTTATCCGAAGCATCTGTTTCTAAGACTAACTCATCATTGTCAGCTAGTAAATTTAAACAAGGTAAAATTTTCATTAATTTTTTTACCTATCTAACTGCCTGAGTATCTTCTTCTTCCCAAAACCAAGGATTTTTATCATATGTTTTCTTAGCTATTCATCCTAAATATTTGGAAAGATTTTTCACAAATTGTCTAGCATAGTTAGCAAGGCCACAAAATCTTTGTACCTACTTTCTATCTTCTAGTTCACCAGGAAAGTTAATAAGTTTTTCATAGATATGACTTTGCAGACTAATTTTTCCTTTTTCTATATCTATCCCTAAAAACTTTACTTTCTCTTGGAACCATTCTATCTTTCTTTCAGATAGAATCATACCTTCTTGTTTGAAGATATTAGTTACTTTTTCAAGGTGATTCATATGT
>CAOJBK012617060.1:0-22695 GCA_948294925.1 Codiaeum variegatum | reverse complement strand
TAAATAATGTTTTTTTTTGCCAAAGTGAGTTTTCATTCATTAAATAGAACTTGTCTTTACATCATTGTACAAAATATTCATCAGCTCAAGAGACTAGTTCACCAACCAATCATTTCTTAAATTAAACTTTGCTGCCTGGGTTGCAACCTAGCCTACAAGTTTATTGTTACCTCTAGCAGTCCACTTAATAGTACAAGATTTAAATTTACATTTCAGAGATAAAATATGATGAATAATAGAGCTAATCTCCCATGGCACATCTAAAAGCTTATTTTCACAACACTCAGCCAGGAATTGATAATATGTTTCAAACACACAAAACTGCCACCCTTTATCAGTAGTATGACACAGTCCTAACCTCAATGCTTTAGGTTTAGCCTGTTGTGGCTATTGACAAAAATTTATTGAAGTAGCCCTATGTCTTTTAGTTGTATGACAAATGATGGCTAGAGCTGATTCGTCAGAAACATAATTGAAAGTAGCATCTGAATTAATTTTAACAAACTTATCTGGAGGAGGACACCATTTATCTTCAACAACATTCAGATATGCTCCATTAATCCCAAAAAAATTTGAAGCACCACTCTTAATTGAAACAAATTCTATTGCCAAATAACTAGCAGCCTTGATATTTTTTATTGGATCAGTAATTTTCTGATTAAAACACCAATCATTTCTACTTTTCCAAATTTGTTAGCACAGATAAGCAATAGAAACTACTTGAACTTTGTTCTTTTTAAAATCAATGGTCTCAAAAATATTCCCAAGCCAATCTATAAAATTTAAAAGTTTATTGGTTGTAGGCAACAGAGAAAAACCAAGCCAAGAGGCTCTGGTATGTTGACAAAATAAAAGAGCATGATCTATTGACTCAAGAGCGTTATTACGGACATCACATAAATCTGATTCAATAATTTTATGTTTAAATAAATTGATTCTTATTGGTAAAGCTTTCCTGTAAGCTCTCTAAGGAAAAATTCTAATTTTTGGAGGGATAACCAAATCCCATATATATCCCCACAAAGGATTAAGGGAAGAACCATTCCCAATAAAATTTTGTTTAGATTGCAGCTCAAGAAAATGAATCATTTGATAGGCCTTCTTAACAGTAAAAGATCCTTTTTTTTTATCGAATTTTGAGATCCATATGTCGTTAGTAGAGGGTCCCCCAATAGGAGTACTAAAGATTGCAGAAGCTACATGACCAGGAAGAGTAGCAAAGACTTTTCCCCTATTCCAATGACCATTTTAAATTTAATTTGACACCTTGTGGTCTTTACCATTTAAGGAAGGAAGAGATTGGATTCTTCATTAAGGGGGGTTAGGAATCAATGGGTCCTCCCAAAAATTAGTTTCATCTCCATTCCCAATAACTCTGAAAGCTCTTGCTCTTACAAACTCTCTAACACTAAGTAGGCTTAACCATCCCCAAGAAGGCTTGGAGCCCTTATTAGCTTCCTATAAGGTTTTCAAGGGAAAATAAATGCCTTTCATCAACTGAGCCCATATACTGTTTGGTGAAGAAATTAACCTCCACACTGGCTTAGCTAGAATGGCCATATTAGAGGGATTGAAGTCTCTTAAACCATGTCATCTTTTCACCTTTGCTTGGGTTAAAGCACTCTTTTTTCAAAAATAATACCCGTCTTCATATATAATCTTCCCCACCAAAATTGAGAGCAAATAGAATCCATTTTCTTACATAAAGATAATGGAAATTTAAAACACGGAAGAGTTGGAATTGCAACCACTACAGATTTGACTAATGTCTCCTTTCCAGCTAGAGAGAGCAAGTTGGCTTTCCAACACATGATTTTTTGCTTCATTCTATCTTGGATGTAAGATAGGGGTTTAACTTTGGATTTCTTCCAAAACATAGGACCTCCCAGATAAACTTCATTACCCTCAGGCATTTTCATCCCCAATTCATTACATATATTCTGCCTTGTGCTCTCCTCCACATTTCTATTGAAGACAATGGGTGATTTAGTAAGATTAATTTTTAGGTTTGCAGCCTTTTCATAAGTTGACAAGAGATTCAAGAAATATGAAGCTTCTGACTCAATAGCTCTTCCAAACAGAAAAGTGTCACCTGCAAAAAGCATGTGACTGATAATAGGGCAATTCTTATTGAGCTTCCTACCTTTAATCTCATGCTTATCCATAGCATCCTCCAATAAGTAAGTGGTTACTCATGTTATTTGGAAGATTTGGAAGAAAGATCTTTCACTTTTTACACCTTTTAAAAATGATAACAAGATCAATCAAATTATATCTAATTGGCTTTATTTTTATTAATTGATACAAATTCTACATGATTTATATTAAAAAAAATATTGATAGAATTTAGAGTATGTTATTATAATTTTTAAATATTAAGATTCATATTTAATTAAAATTTTTATAGGAAAACAAAGTTATAATGCAAATAATAATTTTGATATGATAAAATGTAGATGTTTGTTATATTACATTAGTATTCAATTGGTACGTCTTATTTGTCGCTTGATATTGTTTTAGGTGCCATTAGTTTTTTTTTAAATCCAAAAGATCAAATTAATTAATAAAAGACAAAGCATCCTTACAAACAAAATCCTGAATAAAAGAAGGCAAAGAAAATAGAACAGTGTTACAAGCTCTGGAATGAGCTTTCCTAGCCAAAATATAGGCTGGAACATTTGCTTGTTGCTTCACAGAAGACACAATAAAATGATTGCATTGTAATAATGAAATAGAGTTTTCAATGAAAACACTAAAGTCTGAGCCATCATCGATTCTGGAGTTGAAAGCCTCTACTACCTGTTTAGTATCAAGCTCAAAGAACATATCATGGTATCCCAGTTGATGAATCCATTTAACAGTTTCAAATAAACCAACTCCTTCTACTTCAGAAATCGACATTGTAAAGGATAATGAAAGCATCTTACAAGCTACAAATTGATCCCTACTTTCTCTAAGAATAATTTCCAAACCAATAATCACCAAACCTAGAATAACAAAAGCATCTACATTGCATTTATAATAACCCTTTTTTGGCGGACACCACTGTTAAAGTCCTCTTACAAATATGTTTGTTGGTGCTGAAACAATGCCGTTTCTATCAGCTTACCGAGCATCCCAGACGGTGGCATGTTGAACCTGCAGTCTCTCTCCTACCGTTGTTGTGCCATTTTGATCTAGCCCAAGACTAACACCTACATCGGCATTTTGAAGCAATGTCGGACCACTCTTACTCGAAGTTGCAGAACTTCCTCTCTTCTCAACTTCCCTTCCCTCTCTCTGCGCAACCATCCAATCTCTATAAAAATTTGTCGTAGCATGCATGGAAATGTTTGGTGGCCTACTTTCATTAGACCAAACAATATTATTCCTCTCACTCCAAATACACCATAACATAAGAGCCAATCTGCATACTTCCTCTTGTCTTCTATTCTCTATCACTTTTAAAAGCCACACATTCAAATCTTTAAAACCAATATCATCAACTGAACACATTAAAATCTTTAAGACCAATATCATCAACTAAACTATTATCAAACATAAGACATTTCTTTACACAAGAGCATTCCATAAAAATATGATAAAGATGTTCAATTCCTTCTCCACAAAAAGTACAAGATAATGGGACATCAATACCTTTGTCTTTCAATTTGATTCTAATGGGTAGTATATTTTTACAAAGTCTCCAAAGAGAAGATTTAACCTTTGGTGGTAAATTGAGATACTGCAATTTTCTCCAACCTAAGCTATCACTCACAACCTCATTTTGAACTCTTAACTCTCTCACCACCCTACAAACCAACTTAACCAAATAATCCCCATTTTTTATAATAATGCCACATGATGGCATTCCTTTTTTTAGAAGTAAGGATATACATACTAAGAATATTATTGGCATCCTCCTCGCTAAGCAATCCCCTTATAACACCCCCATCCCAACTCACCCCCCAACCATTAAATCACTCACCCTCATAATCCCTCACATAAGGTGTTTGGAAATCATTTCTCCTTACCCAAGGATCTTTCATACCCTTATCTCTTTTCCATTCCCCACTCTCCACTTAATACCCAAAGACAACACATCCTTAGCAATCCAAATACTCCTCTAAATGTAACTAGAATTATTTCCTAATGTAGCTTACATAAAAGACTCCTTTGGAATATATTTTGCTTTGAAAATTTTAGCTATAAGAGAATTTGGATTTTTTAAGATACGCTATTCTTGTTTGGCGAGAAGAGCAAGATTGAATGCCTTAAAATTCCTAAAACCCAACCCACCCTCTTTCTTCCTATAACACATCTAATCCCAACTAAACCAATCAATCCCTTTTTTACCCTTACCCTCGAACCCCACCAAAATGAATTGAGCATTCTCTAGATCTCCTCACAAACAGACACAGGTAAAAGAAAGACACTCATACAAAAAGTGGAAATAGACTAAGCTACAACTTTTAACAAGACCTCTTTACTCGCTCTAGACAACATTTTATTATGCCAATCCTCAATCCTACCCTAAATTTTATCTTTGACAAATTTAAAAATAGACCTTTTAGACCTACCTCCTAAGAAAGGAAGACCTAAGTACCTACATGTGTCCATAAAATTTCTCACCCCTAAGAGACTCTTAATTTCCTCTTATTTATCCACTCTGACATTCGAAATGAACATAATGCCCGACTTTGATAAATTGACTGCCTAACTCGACATTCCTTCATAATATTTCAGAATATTCTATACCCTACCAGTCTCCTCCGTATTGGCTTTGATAAAAAGAGAGAAAACTATCATCTACAAACAACAAGTGAGAAATCCTAGGAGCCCCTCTACTCACCCTACACCTATTTAAAAGACCCTCTCCCTCAACCTTATTTAATATTGTGGACAGACCCTCCATACATAAAATAAAAAGGTAAAGAGACTATACGTCTCCTTGCTTAATACCCCTCCCTGGCTTAATAGGACCCACAACTTCCCCATTCACCAACACACTATACTCCATTATAGTGACTCATAACATCATCCATCTAACCCACCCCTCATCAAAACCCATTTTCAGCATAACATTTTTCAAAAAACTCCAATCCACCTTATCATAAGCTTTAATAATGTCCAATTTTAGAGCTACTTCCCCACCCTTTCCCTTAATCTTCCCTTTCAATGGACAACCTGCCTAGCAATCATAATATTATCCATAATAGACCTCCCACTGACAAAAGTCAATTGGTTTTCAGAAATAATATTAGGCAACATCCTTTTAAGTATATTAGCTAACACTTTCCCCACAATTTTATAAAGCACATTATATAAGGAAATAAGGCAATAATCTTTGACAGTCATAGGATTCTCACACTTAGGAACCAGCACAATCAAGGTATCATTTAGATTAAGAGGAAATTTTTTTTTGAGAAGGCCACAATATATCAACTTTAAAGATGTCTTCTCTTAAAAGCTTCCAATTTGCTTGATAAAAATCGGGTCCTAACCCATCTAGCTCTACTGCTTTGTCCATCTTCGTTTCCTTTATAGCCAACTGAAATTCCTAAAAACAAAAATGAGTCATTAATTTTTTAATTTCACCTTCAATAACTCTCTTTGAGAACATCAACTCATCCATGCCCATTGTATTCGAATTTTAGGTGCCATTCTTAATTATTGTTAAAATATTTCTTATTTATTTTTTACTATATATTTACAACTGGCTTAATTGATAAGACCCAACAAATTTAAATCTAATAAAATAAAATCTAATATGTAAAAATATTTTTTTATTAATATATGAAAGTATAGATGTGCAATTAAAAATAAGTTGAAAAGCACATTTACAAAAGAGGGCACTATAAATGTTACTAACATAGTGTTTAGTTCATTATATTGAAGACTTCATTTGTAAATGAATTTAATATAATTCATTTATAAATTCTAATTATTTTTACAAAATTAGTTTAGATTCGACCAATTCTGTCGATTTAATAAATTAAAATTCTAAATATATTTTCATTCAAATCAAACATATGAATTAGAATTTATAAATAAATTTTATAAAATTTTATAGAATTTATTTATACCAAACATAATGGTCATGTTCACAATGAACATATACACATGGGCAGTTAATATAAAAGAGAGATTATATTTTCTTCACCTAATTTTTGTTGAGTTAAAATTATTTTGATTAATTAAAATTTATTTTTGTTAAACTGATTTTAATAAATTAAAATTAATTTTAAAGCATTTTTAAACTTATTTTTACTGAATTATTTTTTTATTGAACTGATTATTGATTAAAACTTAATTTTACTAAATATTATTTTTTAAAAAAGTTGAATAGAATATCACCTAAATTATAAAAGGAACGAACTAATAGTTAATCAATTAGATTACTACAGTAAACCAATTTCAATTTGCAACTCCGATTTATAATTCACCTTTGTAAATTCTCTTTGAATTTTAGTTTAGCATTACCCACTTTAATTTCCTTTTGTTTTTCCATTTCAACTATCAATTTCAATTTCTTGTTTATTGTACAAACCTTTTTCCAATGAATACGATTTTTTTTTTCCTTTAGGTCCATTGCAACCTATTTTCATTTAATTTTCAAATCTCTTAACTCAATTAATTATGGTGTTTATGAAGAGCATTAATTTCCAGAAAGAGTTATGTTCCGTAATCTTATACTCCCTTCGTTTCAAAATAATTATCTTTTTAGAAATTCTAATTTGTTTCAAAATATTTATCGTTTTATATTTTTAAAAAGACATTTATTACATTTATCCTACATTACCCTCCTAAACATCACATTAATTGTTGTCATTTCTTTACACTTGTATAAAAGAATGATATTTTAGTCCTTTCCATTTAAAATTAGGATAACTTAATGATTTTTTTTAATTCGTGTGCCAGAATCTAAAAAGACAATTATTATGAAACGAATGGAATAGTTTCCAATTGCATTAATTGGGCAATTCGGGTTCCTAAGGGCTTGGTCCACAAATTCAGACCTTGTTTAGTTTTCTTATCTCGAAACAAAAGTTAATCAACATAGAGTTTAATGGATTCAAGTCTAAATTGGTTTTGTTAGTTGTCATGTGGTTAAAAGTGTGGGGCTTAATGGGGGTTTAGTTATTCTCTGGAAGCACCCACATATGGTACGTATCCTTGATTCTTCTCAAAATTTCATAGACATAATAGTATCAGTTGAGTAGGTGTGAGAATGGTGTTTACTAGGTTTATAGTAATTCTGACCATGTTGAACGGAGGAATACTTTTGATCTTCTGAGAAACATGGCTAATAGAATGGATAAACCATGGTATTTGGCTGGTGATTTCAACCATATTATGGCAGATTCAGAGAAGAGAGGTGGGATTTCTTATCTTTGTTGGATGATAAATGGATTTCTTGAGGCTATCTATGATTGTAGCCTTCTTGATTTAGATATTTTTAGGAATTAGTTCACTTGGGAGAAGTCGAAGAATTCTAATGGGTGGATTCAAGCTAAGTTGGATTAGGGTTTTACAAACATAACTTGGTTAGACATGTTCCATAATACAGAGCTTTTCTCACTTGACTCAACTTTCTCAGACCATCTTCCCCTTTTTCTTGATATTAAAATGAAGATTTTTGTCCCAAAGTCTAAGAGATTCAAGTTTGAGAACTTGTGGCTGAAGGAGAGGGACTGCAAAGATGTGGTTCAAAGAAGTTTGGATGAAGCAAATGACATGAATTTGCAGCAAAAAATAAAACTTTGTAGTATGAGACTTGCAGCTTGGGGTGGTAGCAAAGCTAAAAATTTTTGTGTAATGCTAGATTACTGTAGAAGTAGATTGAAGCATTTAGGAAAAAGAAGAGACTCTCATGGGATTTCTAAGTTTGATAAGGTTAATAGAGAGTACCACAATATCTTGGAGCAGTAGGAATCATACTAGAAGCGGTAGGCTAAAGAGTATTGGTTCAAAAATGGTGACTCGGGACACTGGGTATTTTCATTCTTTTGCCCCAGCTAGAAAGAAGAATATTGAAATTAAGGGCATTAATGATGAGTCTGGTATTTTTCAAACTGATGTGACTGAAATTTGATATTATGCTCAACTATTTTAACAATTTCTTTACCTCTAATATTTGTGAAATGGAGGAAATTTTGGATTGTATTCAAGAATCAATTGTTGATGAGAAAAATGTGAACCTCTTAGCTTCCTTGATAGAGAATGAAATTAAAGCTACACTTGATAGTACGTACCCTGACAACTCCCCCAGTCTTGATGGGATGAATCTAGGGTTTTTTTTTTCAAAGCTTTAAGCATATTATTGGGAAAGATGTGGTGAAAATGTTCTGTCTGATTTTTGAAACAAGTTTTGTGCCCAAAGACCTTAATAATACATTTATAGTCCTGATTCTGAAGAAGCAAAAGCCTAAAGTTTTAAGTGGTTTATGGCCTATTTATTTATGTAATGTAGCTTGTAAGGTCCTTTCTAAAGCTATGACCAGTAGACTAATGCCCATGTTTCTAGGTTTAATAAGTGAAAATCAAAGCACGTTTGTCTTTGGTTAGATGATTACTAATAATTTATCGATTGACTTTAAGTTGCTTCATTATTTAAAAAGGAAGAGACATGGCAAGAAAGGCTTGGCAGCGCTAAAAATCAATATGGCCAAGGCATAGATAGAATGGAGTGGAGGTTTCTAAATGTGAGTATGTTAAAAATGGGATTCAGTTCATAGTAGGTTAGAAGAGTTATGGCTTGTGTTGAATCAATGGTGTATCATATGATTCATGAAGGTAATGAGGTTAGCCCAGTTGTCCCTAATCGCGGTCTTAGGCAGGGGAACCTTTTTCCCCCTACCTGTTTATCATGTGCACAGAGGGTCTTTCTGATTTAATCTGAAGAAAAAAGGAGATTAAGGTTCTTTATGGTATTAAAATCTCTAGACATTCACCGGTAATAAGTCATCTATTGTTTGCGAATGACTATTATCTTCTTTTCTACTCTACTCAAGAAGACAATAAGAGTGTGAAAGCTTATCTCAAGTCTTATGAAGAAGCGTATGGACAAACGATTAATTTACATAAGTCCTCTATTATGTTCAATCCTAGTGTAGAAATAAAGATAAGAGACATGATTTGTTATGAACTGGGTGTTCAAGGAGCGAAGGCGCATGGTCATCACCTAGGTGATCCTTCTATAATTGGAAAGAAAAAAAAAGTCATCCTCAAGTTAGCAAGGGATAAAGTTTGGAAAAAAGTGTAGGTTTGGCATAATAAGGCTCTATCTAGAGCTAGGAAAGAAATACTTTTGAAGTTGGTTGCCCAGTCGATGCTTAATTATATTATGCAAGTCTTCTTTATTCCTTTTAATTTATGCTTTGAGCAAATTTTCAATTCCTCTGGTTAGGGATTAAAGGAGATGAACTTAGAGGAATCATATGGGTCTCCTAGAATTGGCTATGTGAACCTAAAATGTTTAGAGGACTTGGGTTCAAGAGGCTTGGTTAGTTTAACATTTCCACGCTTGCCAGATAAGGGTCGAGGCTCTTAAATAATCTCAATTCACTATTTGTAAGGCCGTTAAAGGTGAAGTACCATCCAAATTGTTCTTTCTTTGAAGCTAAATTGGGTAAAAATCCAAGCTATACCTAGTGTTGTATTCTCTCATCTTGAGAGTACTTAAAGAAAGATTGTAGAATGCATATTGGCTCTAGAGATTTAGTTCAAATTTGGAATTCCCATCGGCTCCTGTACAATGTGTCAGTTATGATTCAATCCCCTATTGAACTTGGTCATGTGAATGCCCTTATATAGACTTTGATGTTGTTTGGTAGTTGTGTATAGGATGAAGACATGATTAAGGATTTGTTTAAAGCTAGGGACTAAAGACTTATCTTATCCATTCCCTTGTCTTTAAGGTGTACTATGGATCAATGGTATTGGCTACTTGACTGTTCTAGGAATTTTTAGTTAAAACCTATTATCGTTTGGTCCATGGTGAAGTTAATAGAGGTGGTTCTAAGTTATGTCAAAGGATGTGGAGTCTTAAGGTTTCCCTAAAGGTCAAAAATTTATTATGAAGTGTGTGCTGGTGTTTTACCCACTACACTTAATCTTTTGAAAAGTTTTGTTAATGTGGATCCCTCGTGTCCATAGTGTAGGAATTCTTATGAAATAGAGATGGATATGATGTATAATTGTCAGCTTACTATGAATTTCAGTGTGTAGGTCCCTCTAACTAATCATGAATATGTTCCTAGTTGGATATTGGCTAGCCTCAAGGTTAATTATGCTAAGAACAATGCTCTATTTAGAAATGTCTACTAGAGTTTATGGTCATAGAGGAACAAGTGGGTTTAGAACCAACAATCTACTTTTGCTTCTTCTATTATCAATATAGCTAGACAACTATTTAACTTATGGAAAAAGCTCAAGCGACTCAAATTCATAGCCCAATAGGTAGTGTGGATTCAAAGGATAGAGATCTATGGTGGTCTAAACTTAAAATAGGATGGCTCAAGGTGAATATAAATGCAGTAACATTTTTGAATCAATAGAAGGTATAGGTAAGGTGTGTGGTCACAAATGAACTTGGTAACTTCAAAATGGAAATGAGTAAGTCAATTACAAGCTCGTTCTCATCTCATGAGGCTAAAGCAATCAATATGCATGAAGCTTTGTCTTGGATAAAGATGAAAGTGTTGACAAATGCATAATTAAAATGAATTCCTTAGAAGTAGTTAAAGACATTTGTAATGACTGTCATAAATCTTATTTCCATCTTATTCTAGAGATAGTAAGTCAATACTAAAGCACTTTTCTATTGTGTTGGTTCGACATGTTCGTTGATTTGCGAATGTAACAACTGATCTCTTCGCTAAGGGTGATAATTTAATGTCAGGACTTGAGGAATGGTTTACCCATCCTTCTTGTCTTATTTCTCTTATAATTGCTGCTGAAAGTTCTTAATGAAAGTGTACTTGATTCTAAAAAGAAGTTAATGTAAAATCTAAATCCAAAATGTATTAATTAACTAATAAAAGTTGATAAAAAGAAAACAAAAACTTGAGAGAGAATAAAAAATACCTACCTTTTTAGTACTCTTATTGCTCTTATGTAAAAGATAATAAAATTTTTTAACTAATATGTATAACCTATTAAGTTTATTTAGTATAAAACAAGTTTGAGTAACTAACCATTCAAATTTTGAATGAAAAAAAAGTTAGGATATCCATTTGCAAACCTATGGTGCCACATGTATCTACTGCTATAATAAATTGATGCAATGCATACAATTTTTTTAATAAAAAGGTATGTAAAGGTCATCAGTAGTTGTACCAGCTCATCCCAGCTAGGTTGGCACCAGCTTAGCAACCTCATAATATGAGTCCATACATAAATCTTTATTAAGCATAAAAAGAAACATTACATTAATAAGGATTATGCATTACACAATCCCTTACAGAAAAACACTCCAATAAAGTCTTGAAATAACAATAAATACAACTCATTAGCAATGGATTGGACTTCATGATAGCCAACCTTCATCGCTCCTCCACAATGAGCTAACTGATCTATGTAATTATTCACGTGTCTCTCTCTCTCTCTCTCTCTCTATATATATATATATATATATATATTCCACTTAAGCATGCCCCTGATCTCACGAACCAAAGTGACCACACAAAATGACATCGTATTTAGACGATTAATCACTTTCACTGCTATCTCATTATCCATTTCTACTTCTAAGTACTTAATGTTTTTATTCCATGCCATCTTCAAACCATAATACAAGACCTAAATCTTAGCATTCAGATTCGGTCAACTTCCCAAGTTAGCACTAAACTCTCCTACCTACTCACCTTTATAATTTTGAATAAGCCCATACAGCCGCCACACCACTACCTCTACTTAACGTACCTTTTGTATTTAGTTTATAGCACTGGTAAAGAGAGGGAGACCAGCTGATATAATGCTCTTATTTGACAGTAGTGCAACCACCATTACTACTGTTACAATGTGCCTTATGTTAACAGTGTATATCTTAGAGCATACACTCAGCATTTGAATATAAATGAAAACCTTAACTGGCTTAGTATATATGTTCTTTAAGTGAAAAACATACCTTAAATCGAACATATATATGTCCCTTAAGTATTTTGTAGGGAATCTATTCTTAAAGAGTTTGGGAATATGAGTGACAGATTGCCCTTTTAACAGATGCTTTAAAGTTGTTCATGGTCATAGGATTATTGGTAGGGATGCCATTAATCCGGAAGACCATCACCTCTGTTGTCATCCACGATGAGTATTGGATACTTATTAATATGGAGGTAGTGAGTCTCATGCTAAAGACATGTGATGTCGTGACAACACGTGAGCACACTCATGAGATGAGTGAGTTGAACATAATGTTAGATGATGGATACATTACCTACGAGTCAATATCGCATCATCTAGATCATGATTGTACATATAATCCTTAGACTTAAGGTGACATGTTATCTAGCATATTGGTGGCTATAGTTTGTTACTGCTTACATATCGATGCTAGTCACATATTGATATATGGCATGTGGTGGCCATAATCAGTGGTATGTTGGGATAAGTGTTTAACCAAGAAAGAATTCATTAACTTGGGTAGCCAAGGAAGGAATCCTATAACTTTTAGTTGTTCTTAATATGCAAATCTCTGGCCAGAGTGGTAAGGTTCACTAGAAAGAGTTTTTAGTTGGAACCGGTTTATCGAGAACTCGTACTGGATAGAAGTCATATGATCTAGCACATAGGGTTTGACTTATTCCATGACCTAGCTGAGATCGAGAATCCGTAATGAAGGGATTCGAGTGCACCGTAATTATGATCGAGAGGTCCATGCTTATTGATAACTAGAAAATTATACATTATTTTATCCCATGTTCTTAGTGGATTTTACTTGTTAAATTGAATTTAATGAGTTTGTTCTAGTGTTTTCAGTTATTTCTAAGCAATCAATTGAATTCCGAGGCTAGGAGGAACTATTTCAAGGTTCAGACTCGAAAGACGAAGAAAATACTTGAAAAAGCAGTGAAGAATGAAGGCTTAGGGTTGCCTCGTGGCTTGTGAGATAGCCCATGAGATTGGTTGAGAAAGTGCAGGGAAGTAGTATGTCATGGGCGGTGGCACAAGCTATGATAGAGAAGACCTAGCCCGTGGGAGCAGCAAGCCAAGGACGTGAGAAACAAAAGATTATCACGGTCCCGTCACAGCCCATGACAGGGACCGTGAGAGCTTACTGCCTTTCACTAGACCAAGGGTAAAAGGCTGTCATGGCCATTGACATGGGCTGTGATAGAGAGATCCTGAACCGTGGGGGCAACCAGACAAGGAGGCATGAGAAACAATAGCTTCTCACCATCCCTATCACGGGCCGTGATAGGGACCATGAGAGCTTACTACTTCTCACCAGACAAAGGCACAAGCACATAGGAGGCTGTCACGAGCACGGGCACCAGCCGTGAGAGTCACCCGTGATATCACTCTGAGACCTATAAAAGAGCATAGAATTTCAGAATAGAGGGAGAGACTGGACTCTTACGAAAAACAATTGTCTAAGGATTGAGAAAAACATATCAAGGAAGGCTTTTAAGGCTAGATTATGAAGCATCATCCCAAATTGGAAAAAGTATAACAAGGATTTAGCTAAAATCTCATTGGGTTTTACTGAACTTCATGAATTTCTACACTTTCTTACCTTTTTATTGTTCTTTTGATTTGATTATGAACTAAATACATTTATCTACCTAGATTAGACGAGTACTACTCGATTGTATGGATTGATCAATGTTTATTCAATGAATGTTAGGTTTTTTCATTAAGTTTAGCTTTTGATAATTATTTTTCTGTAAATCAATGTCAAAAGCATGCTTGTTCTTAATTTGTATTTTTTAGGCTTTATTAGAGATAGAGAGTTTAAACCTAAAATATTCAAAAGCTTAATAGGTTTATTGTGTCTGTTATAGATAGATTCACAAACTCTTGGGGTTTTATATATTTTTCGTTGACCCTTCATGCTATTTCTAATTGAATAGGATCGAGAAGAGATTCCTTTCCCATTACTTAGAAATTAGAGGTTTAATTACTTGAGAAAGATTTAAACCTAATTTTATGAAAAATCCCGCTTAATGATTAATTGACATATTCATTGATTTATTTATTGATTGTACAATTTGAGTAATATGAGTCGAAGTTTAGGTAGATGCTTTAATCCATCTTAATTTCCAAATTTGAATTTTGAATTCATTAGATTTTGTTAAGTGCCAGTTCAGTGTTTAAAGTTTTCATAGATTTAAAATTCGTTCACTAAATCCAACGATTATTGTGAGCTAAACGATAGATTAGGAGACTGAGTTGGTGCTTGATCGAATAGACCAATGAATCCTTTGGGAGAATAATACCGGGACTTGCCGATTTTACTACTTGATATGATTTCGTGTACTTGTGGCTGAACGCGATCAAGTTTTTGGTTCCGTTGCTGGGGATTTTGTTCTTATTTTATTACGATCAACATTAGCAATAAATCCAAAGTTATTGATTTAGCCTTTTCTTTTCTTTGTATTTATTTTTTTTCTTCTATTGTCTTATTTCAGGTTAATGCATGACCAGAGCTAGCTCGTCTCAATTGCACCCTTTTAATCCCGAGATTCAACAGATTGGGTGGCAGCCAGGGAGGTTAGCTTTGGAAGGAAGTGATCCAATTCCAGAAGAAGCTGATAATCTGCCGATTTAAGAAATAGAAGAGGCTACCTAGGAAATGAATATAGCAAACCTTGAAATAGAGATGGAAGGAAATCAAGGTAGAAATAATCTTGGTGGCAACAGGAATAGATGAGCCATAGGATATAGCAATGAGAATGGAAATAGGAATGGCAATGATCCTCAAGGATGATCCAAATGATGTTGGAGGTCTAATCAGAAGGCCACCGATGGACTCCAACAATTTTGAGATCAAGCCGGCCATTATCCAGATGATCCAAAACTCCTGTCTGTACGGAGGTTTGGCTCATGAAAATCCTCATACTCACTTAGATGAGTTCATGGAGATCTGTGATACGTTCAAGATGAACTGGGTGTTGGAGGATGCTATAAAGCCAAGGTTGTTCCCATTCTCCTTGAGGGACAATCCGATGAAGTGGTTGAAATCTTTTCCCGTCGGACATTTTATAACTTGGGAGCAGTTGGCAGTAGCTTTTCTCTAAAAGTAATTTCCCCTAGAAAAGACCACTAAGCTCCATCAAGAAATTTATTCTTTTTCACAATTGGATGGGGAATCAGTCTATGATGGCTGGGAAAGGTTCAAGGACTTGTTCCTTAAATGCCACATCATGGGTTTGAGCTATGGAGGCAAATGGAGAGCTTTACCAATGGTCTCAACTACAATAATAGACAACTTTTGTTGGCATATGGAGGAGGAACATTGGAGTCAAAAACCCCAGAGGAGGTATGGGAGCTTATTGAGGAAATTTCCAGGTCCTATTATTAGTGGTTACCCAACCCACATAATTAACCAAGGCTAAGGGCACAGGGTATTCATTTTGTTAACGCTGTCACATCTCTGACAACTTAAATTGAAGCTCTGAATAAGAAGTTTGATGTGTTTACCTCGAGCACTTCGAGGCAATAAGTGCTGATGTATGAGAGTTGTGGTGGTAATCACCAAGTGAACGAGTGTAACATGCTGGGTTCTTATGGTTGAAACAGCTCAAGTAGGGGCCATGAGCAAGTTAACTATATGGGCAATATGTCGAAGGGAGGTAACAACCCCTATTCTAACACATACAGTCCTGGGTGGAGAAATCACCCTAAATTTTCATGAAGGAACAACAATGAGTAGAGGTTTCCTCCACCCAGATTTCAGCCAAGAGCCCCGATACAATAATAAACCCCTCCACCAAAGGAAAGCAATGTGGGAGATATTCTGAAAGAATATATGATAGTTACCGATAAAAGATTGCAAGCACAAGATGTCATTATTAGGAATAACTAGGCGTCACTACAGAAACTTGAGACTCAAGTGGGTCAAATTACTAAAGTGATGAGTGAGCGGTAGCCTAGTACACTACCTAGCAACATTGAGATGAATTGGAGAGGGGAGTTAAGGGCTATCAATTTAAAGAGTGGTAAAATAGAGGAGGGTATAATGGAATAAAAAGAAGAAAAACTGGGGAAAAAGGATAAAGAACCTCACCACGTTGAGGTAGAAGCTGAGAAATAAGAGGAAAGCAAGCAAGAGGAGCTACTAAATTAACATACACCGGTCAAGGAGTACAAGACGAGGGTGCCATATCTGGCACGACTACAGAAGGACCACTTGGATGCACATTTTGGTAAGTTTCTTGAACTGTTTAAGCAACTTCATATTAACATTCCCTTTGCCGAAGCTCTCGCACAAATGCCTAACTATGCAAAATGTTTAAAAGAGCATATCTCTAATAAGAGAAAGCTTAAAGAAGTATCCATGGCGCATTTAGCTGAGAAGTCTTCGAAAATAATTCAGAGGAGGTTGCCAAATAAATTACAAGACCTCGATAGTTTCAATATTCCTTGTTTCATTGGAAATCTTCAAGTCAAGAGGGTAATAGTGGACTTAGGAGCAAGTATTAGTGTAATGCCTTATCATGTTTTTAAAAACCTTGCTATCGGAGAACCAAAGCTAACACAAATGACAATTCAACTAGCAGATAAATCTATCATTTCCCTTAAGGGATGTGTTAGTTAAGGTTGGGGAATTCATATTCCTGATTGATTTTGTTGTGCTGGAAATGGATGATGACATGAATGTCTCTTTAATTCTATGAAGACCATTCCTAAATATCGCTCGTGCCATCATCAATGTCTATAAGGGTGCCCTCACCTTAAGGGTTGGTGAGGAGAAAGTGATTTTTAATGTTACCCAAGCCATGAAACACCCTTTGATTTTTTATGATGAGGGCTTATGCGAAGATCTATGTGAGCGTGAGTCCCTCAATTTTGTTATTAATTTTTCTTTCAAGGACCCCTTTGAAAGGTGTCTTTTGTAGGAACAGGTAGAGAAAGAGGACTTGGAAGTAATGAAGGAGTTAAAGTACTTGGAGGGTAATAGTCACATGGATAGAAAAAGGGCATATGAACCAATCGAGATGCCCCATGAGAAAAAAGCAAGACCTTCTATAGAAGTTCCCCTGAAATTAGAGCTTAAGACACTCCCAGAACATTTTGAGTACGCCTTCTTAGGGGAGGGAAGAAAACTCTCAATTATCCTAAATGATAGGCTATCTCAAAATCAAAATGAATTTTGAAGAACTATAAGAGAGTGATTGCCTGGAAAATAGCTGACATCAAAGGGATTAGCCCATCCTATTGCACCCATAAGATTCTTATGAAGGATGAGTACAAGTCGGTGGTGCAACCACAAAGAAGGCTAAATCCCAAAATGAATGAGGTAATTAAGGCAAAAGTGATCAAACTCCTTAATGCCAGAATCACCTATGCCATTTCAGATAGCTCATGGGTGAGTCTAGTATAAGTGGTGCCTAAGAAATAAGGGATGACAATTGTTGAAAATGAGAAAGATGAGTTGATCCCTCAAAGGACAGTAACCTATCGGAGGTTGAACGATGCCACTCGCAAGGATCACTTCCCACTACCTTTTATTGACCAAATGCTGGAGCGGTTGGTCGGACATTCTTTCTACTATTTCTTAGCCCCTATGGCACTTTCTCTTATAGGATAATGCCTTTCGGTCTTTGCAATGCACCTGATACATTTCAATGGTGCATGACATCCATTTTTGACGACTTGATTGAGGATATCATAGAGGTTTTCATGGATGATTTCTCCATCCATGGGGACAACTTTGAGAGTTGTCTTGCTAATTTAGAGCGGGTATTGAAGAGGTGCGAAGAAACACATCTTATACTCAATTGGGAGAAATGCCACTTCATGGTGGAAGAGGGGATAGTTCTAAGGCACAAGATTTCAAAAAATGGTATCGAGGTGGATAGGGCCAAGGTGGCCACTATTGAGAAGCTTCTCCCTCCTTCAAATGTTAAAGGCATGAAGAGCTTTCTTGGGCATGCGGGCTTCTATAGAAGGTTTATCAAAGACTTTTCCAAGATTGCCCAACCTCTCACTAGGCTTTTGGAGAAAGATGTGGAGTTTATTTTTGACAAGGAATGCTTGGTTGCCTTTGAGACGTTGAAGGACAAACTTACCCATGCTCCCATCATGGTAGCTCCAGATTGGGAGTTTCCATTTGAATTGATGTGCGATGCAAGTGACTATGTGGTAAGAGCTGTTTTAGGTCAAGGAAGAGATAAGCATTTTCAACCGATCTATTATGCTAGCAAGACTCTAAATGATGCGTAAGTCAATTATACCACTATCGAGAAAGAACTTTTAGCAGTCGTGTTCGCCTTTGACAAATTCCGCTCTTATCTCATTTTGTCAAAGGTAGTGATTTACATAAACCATTCGGCTTTATGATATCTCTTTTTCAAAAATGATGCAAAGTTGAGACTTATTCGGTGGGTGTTGCTACTCCAAGAGTTTGATTTGGAGATTCAAGATAAGAAAGGAGCTGAAAATTTAGCGACGGATCACTTATCAAGGTTGGAAAACCTGGAGCTTGAAAAGCTAGAGGAAAAAGAGATTTAAGAGACTTTCCTGGATGAATAACTCTTTGCAATGGTCCATTAAAACTTCCTGGATGAGCAACTCCTTGAAATGGTAAGTCAGGATGTGAATCTACTCATTTCTCTACTAATCCTTGGTTTACTGACTTGGCAAATTATCTTACTGCACGGGAACTCCCAAAAGGTCTAACTTTTCAACAAAAGAAAAAATTCTTTTCAGATCTAAAATATTTCTTTTAGGATGAACCTTTCTTATTTAGATTGTGCAATGATCAGTTGGCCTGATGGTACGTAACTTAGCCGAAAACTATGCAAATATTGGCTCAATGCAATGGGGGTGCGGCCGAAGGACATTTTTGTCCAAATCAAACCGTTCATAAGGTACTAGCAGCCAGATTCTATTGCCCATCACCTTCAAGGATAACCATGAATTGGTAAGAAAGTGTGACACTTTCCAAAGGCCAGGTAATATTTCTTCCCGTGATGAAGTTCCCCAAATTGGTATTCTTGAATGTGAAGTTTTTTATGTTTGGGGCATTGACTTCATGTGACACTTTCCATGTTCTTTTGGTAACAAATATATTATTGTGGTTGTGGATTATGAGTCAAAATAGGTAGAGGCATAAGCTCTATCCACAAATGATGCTAAGGTGGTTGTTAAGTTTCTGAACAAATTATTTTATCGCTTTGGTATGCCTAAGGCAATCATTAGTGATAGAGGCACATAGTTTTGCAATGCACAATTAGATAAGGTTTTAAAGAAATGTGATGTCTTTCTTAAACTTGTAGCCCCTTATCACCCGTATACAAATTGGTAGGTTGAGAATTCCAATAGGGAGATCGAAAGAATCCTTGAAAAGTCTATAGAGTGCAATAGGAAAAAGTGGGTTGAGAAATTAGAAGGAGCTTTATGGGCTTGTCAAACTGCTTATAGAACCCCAATTAGAACGACTCCCTTTAGACTTGTCTATGGAAAGGCTTGTCATCTTCCTGTAGAGCTTGAGCAAAAAGCTTATTGGGTCATAAAATAGATTAACTTTGATTTACAAGCTACAAGTGAAAAATGGAGATTGCAAGTCAATGAGTTTGATGAATTACAACTTTAGGCCTATGACAATTCAAGAGTATACAAGGAAAGGACTAAGAAGTGACATGATTCAAGAATTAAGCAAAGGAGTGAGTTCAAGATTGGTGATAAGGTATTGCTTTTTAACTCACGCTTGAGGTTATTCTTGGGAAAGTTGAAAATCCCAGTGGTCTGGTCCTTTCAAAGTGAAAGAAGTGTTCCCCTATGGTGCGGTTGAACTCAGTCATCCCAAAAGGGTGACTTTAAGGTCGACGACCAAAGGCTGAAACTATATTTGGATAGAGAGGAAATCTTTGAGGTTAGGGAGGTAGGGTAACTTTAAGTGGATGGGGCAAAATAGGAAGTACCTAAGAAGGTAAAGAGGAATCAAGAGTTAAAGCGCAAGCAAAGAACTAAGGTATGGTCTCCTGAATCCATTACAGAGTCGTGTTTAAAGTATTTAAACACAAAACTACATGGCATGGCTAAGATGACATGTTTTGGTCCTAGAAAATATGAGTGCCATGGAGTTTATGATGCGACACTAGAGGTGGGGTGACAACTCACCTAACGTCCAACTAATAAGACGTTAAAGAAGCGATGAATGGGAGGCAACCCATTAAACCTAAAAATTTTCTTGCTTTTATTTTTTTGTTTTAATTTCTTATGTTTTTGTTTTTTGATTTACTTCACCTTGTTCTGTTGAGGTTTGTAGTGCTTGTATGAAACCCAAGACTGACCTTGGTTTGTAGCACTTAATTCCTATAGTTCATTAGCTTGAATGATTATTTGTGAAAGGATGGATTCAACTATTTCAGGGAAAAATTCCTTTCCTCGCTTTTGTTTTTCATGTTTTACACACATTGAGGGCAATTTGTGATTTAAGTGTGTGGGGGTAAAATATTGCATGTATATATGATTGTATGATGGTTTTGTTATTGTTATGCATGATCATATGAAACATGTTTAGCAGACAAAGCACAACATGTTATAATTTTCACTTGAAATATGTTTAAGATTTTTAAAATTGGGAATTTTTTTTAATTCACTCATATAGACTTTAGTTTTCATAATCACTTTGGTTTTTTATTAAACTCTGAACATAGTGGTCGAAAGTATGAATCCACTTGTCACCATTTCTATGACTAGGCTTTAAGGTCTTTAGTTTTAGTTGAGTACTTAATCTTTTTCTCAGTGTAAGACAGGTTAGGAAACTAGAGTTAGGATTTGAGTCTTTGATAGGTTTTCTAGGGAAATGGAACCAAATTGAAAATGAATAGTACTTATAAGAAAAAAATGTGTGAAAAGTAAAATGAGACTTTGAAAATTACAACATATTATGCTGGTTTCGTATTGTACAAAGTGATATCTAAAAAAATGAAATCATGAATAGTACTAGTAGCTGGCTAATCAAGTTCATGATTAGTTGAGTAATTAAGGGTCGATGCCACAAAGCGTTTACCTTCGCGTTAAAAGACTAGTGATGGGGTTAACTAAAATATCATGATACTTGTAATAAATAAAGAAACAAAGCCTTTCCACTTCCTAAGAAAGATTGATCCATTGACTCGAGGAATGCTTAGGTTGAATTCCTTGATGGAGCCTGTTTTTGAGAATAAACACTCAACATGTCGATCGAATTATCTTAGAGGTAAGTTTTGAGGACGTGCCTTCCTAGATTCTGAACTTGATAACCATGTCCCTAGTTTTGTCATAAAACCAAAGCATTGTAAAAACTAAGTGCCTATGCGAGTGAATTTTTATTCTTTTTTGTTGTCTCAATTTTCTGAGGTCTTTAATGTATTAAAAGTAGGAATTGTATTTAGTTTTACTTGAGGACAAGCAAAGGTTCAAGTGAAGGGGATTTTGATAACTAGCAAATTATACATTATTTTATCCCATATTCTTGATGATTTTATGTGTTAAATTGAATTTAATGTGTTTGTTCTAGTGTTTTTAGCTATTCTTAAGCAATCAATTGAATTCCAAAGCTAGGAGTAATTAGTTTGAGGTTCGAGCTCAAAAGTCAAAGAAAATGCACTAAAATGGAGTGAATAATGAAGGTTCAGGGCTGCTTTATGGCTAGTGAGACATCCTATGAGAAGTGATGAAGAATTGGAAGACAAAAGGTTATTACGGCTGGTGGCACGAGCCGTGATAGAGAGAGAAGTCACCCTTGGGAGCAGCCAGGCCCAGAAGTGAGAAACAATGACTTCTCATGGTCCCCATCATGAGCCATGACAAGGACCATGGGAGCTTATTGTCTCTCCCAGGCCAAGCATAGAAGGCTATCATGGCAGGCGACACGGGCCGTGATAGAGAAGGCATGGATCGTAGGGAAGAATCCAGAAGAGAGCCAGAGAAGCAGTAGCCTATCATGGTCCCCGTTAAAGGCCGTAACAGGGACTATGAGAGCATTTTTCCTCATGAGCCAAAGAGAAGTTTGACAGGAGGCTATCACGGGAATTGGCAAGGGCCGTGAGAGCCGTCCATGATAGCACTCTGAGACCCATATAAAAGCACTCAATTGTAGAAATTAAAAGGGGATAGAATTCTTATGACAAAAACATGATCTAACATCATTCAAAGTCGATCTAGGGATTTAGAATCCTGATAAAAACATATCAATGCAGGATTTTAAGGTTGGATTATAGATGATTATCTCAAATTAGAGATGGAACTTTAAGGATTGAGCTGGGATTTCATTGGGTTTTCATTATCTTGATGGAGTTCTGCAATTTCTTAGATTTTTCTTATTCTATTGGTTTGATCATGCACTAAATACATTTATCTACCTAGATTAGATGAGTATTACTCGAATGTATGGATTGATTAACATTTATTCAATGAATGTTTAGGTTTTTCAATAAGTTTAGATTTTGATAATTAATTTTTCTATAAATCAATTGCAATTGTATGCTTGTTCTTGATTTGTGTTGCTTAAACTTTACTAGAGATAGAGAATTTAGACCTAGAACACTCAAAAGGTTAATA
>CAOJBK012617007.1:0-11131 GCA_948294925.1 Codiaeum variegatum | reverse complement strand
CACTGACGGCACCAAATGATGCGTAGAGTTGGGTCACGCTGTTGGAGGTTGACTCCTCTAGTTAGATTTGAACTACCTACACAGGAAAAACACTGGTCAATGATGGCCGGACGCTGTGTCCGGCGATGACTCTCTGACGCTCAAGTCAAAATCTCTATTAGGAGAGAAAAGCTCTCAAAGATGAAAGAATATTAGTTTTAGCTTAGAGTGTGCTTAGAGTAAACTTACCTGTTATAAGGCATCAGATGTTGTATTTATATGGTGAAAACCCTGTGGTGGAACACGTGTCCGCTTCATGTGTATTGCACCCGATGATAGGACTTATAATGCGACCATTTAGTAGCTTTAGAGATTTGTGACATCTGTCCTGATGACCCTCCAAATCTCCGAAGGTTAATAAGACAAACTTTGTTGGATGTCTGAGGTTCAGATAGAACCAAAGTGTTAAAGGGCTCGAACGAACCCTAAATATTTAGTTGATACCAAACCTAACCAATGTCGAGCCATATAAAAAATTACTTTATTAAGTCATATACTAATTGCTGCTTTATGTGTTTTTTTCAAAAAAAAAATCAAAATTTATTATTTTTATCTATTGCTTGTTTTAAAATAAATATTATTAAAAATATTTTTAAAACAATTTTTTAATTATATTTCAAAAAATATCATATAATATAAGCTTTAAATTTATTATTTAAATTTTATTGTGATATATTTAATAAAAATATATTAATATTTAGTCTCATAAATATTTTTTTACATAATTAATTTGGAATTTCCTTTCGACTTCAAAAATTAAAATTGCTAGTTAAATTTTATTATTAGGAATTTAAAAAAAAAAAACAGAGTAGGAAAAATTATTTAGTAGTAGGACAAAAAATCCAATCAAATGAAGAAATAGAAGAGAAGGAGCATTAATTATCTTGGTGGGGGAGAAAGAAAGGGGACAATAGAGAGTGGAGTTCACGTGGGATGAGAGGGTGCGGGAAATAAGGGAAAGCGTGGAAGAAAAAATAAAACCAAAGCCCCTCTCGAACTCACGTGGACCAACATGTCTTGCCTGGAGACACGTGCCCTCACCCCTCCTGTGGCTCCCACTCCCTCTCTCTCTCTTCTGTGGTCCCCACCTCCAACAATACAGTCGTGCGTGTCATCTTGTCCCTCCATGCCCGACCACCTACTTGTTACAATCATTTGATCATCCTCCCTTCTCCTAATCTCCAAATATTCCACTCTCTAACCCCTCGCGTCTTCTTTACCTTCTCCTTCCCCTTTTTTAGCCTTACTACTATTGTGAAATTACCAATCTATCCATGGATAATGATCTAATCATTATTAAGTCCCTTGTTAAATTATTCATTTGAAAAAAAAAAAAAACAGTTTGCACGCTTTAATCATTGTTGCCTAAAATTTGGCTTTAAAAAAAAAAAATCATTGTTGTCTAAGGAGGTTATTATTATTATTATTATTATTATTATTATTATTATTATTAGGAAAATGCATTTTCTTTTTAATTTTTATAACTGAATTTCTTGTTCCTTGTCGGGTCTTTAAATAGAGAAGATTTTGGAACGAAATGGGAAGGTGAGTATATCATTAAGTTAGGAATGTGTCATTCAATTGGTGGGTCGTTTTGTATTTTCCATTGACTATTAACCTTCAACTCAAACTACTTTTTTTTACTTCTTTTTCTTGTTAGTGTCTAACATGAATTTTCCTGATTAATTCGAACTGCTAATGGCATGTAGCGTTATAGTCCGAAGTTGTAAAAATACTTTTAAAATTATTTTAATTTAATTAAATAATTTTTTTAATTTTTTTAAAATTAGAAAAACATCAATTTATATATTTTTAAAAAAATATTTTTTAAAAAATATTTTTAAATAAAATATTAAAAAATTATTGAAAAGTGCTTTTAAAAGAAACTATCCAACACACCAAAACCTTTTTTTAGACATACTAAACCAATTATGATAATTATCACTTGTGTATTGGCAACAACAACAACAACAACAATAATAATAATAATAACAACTTCTTGTGGATTCACACAAATATGTAAGGAACAATACTTAGGTTTTTTTTTGCCAAACCAAATAATCATTCATTAATAAAAGGATTAAGTGCCTGAGTACATAAGTTTAATTAGTCCAGTAGGCTTACATGATACCCAATCCTCAGAAATATTGCTTTAGTAAAATTGATTTACAATCTAGTCAATTGTTCTATTGCAATATCTGTTGATCCAACATATCAAACATTTTTTAAACAAAGATTCATGAGACAATAATAGAAATAACATCCCTTAAATCCCAGTTTGTCTCATAATTGTTGTGTTCATAAGCTTCTGCAATGATTTTATTATCCGTTTTAGAAATGTAGGTTTCCCATCCCTTTTCCAAAGCATACTCCATGCTCGAAGATAATGCAGCAGCTTCCACCACTGATGAGAGATAAACTAGCATTTTTTTTTGTGGCTCCTCCCACTAGAGCACCTGAATAATCCCTGCAGATAAAGCCAATGTTAGCTCTATTTGATTCATGGTCAAAGCAAGCATCTACATTTACCTTTAAGAAGTACATGCTTGGTGAAAAGCCACCTTTGGATCAAATTTTCTTCTTGTCCCAAATTGTTGCTCCTGTGACATAACTTTCTAGCATAATAAAACTCCAAAAAAGATTTCTTAGCAACATCCATAATAATATCAGGCCTGAGAGTTTTATTTTTAAAATACAACTCATTTATAGCTTTCCATAATTGCCAGCTAATAAAACAAGCTGACATAACATCTTGAAAATTTCCATTGCAGGCAGTCTTTTCCAGTAGACTCTCTATCAATGTTACATAGGATGGAACATGTGAATGAGATGATGAAAATCTAAGGGGACTATCAAACCAAACTTCCCTAGGCAAGTCATAGAATAGAAGGAGATGGTCATTTGATTCCTTAAGGTTGCCACAAATTAAGCAAGTTGCATTGGAGTTGATCCTCCTTTTAATTAGAATCTCCTTTGTAGGGAGTTTGTTCATGCATGCTTTCCAAATAAAAATGGAGATTTTTTTATGGTAGCTGTACCTTTCACAGATTCTTCCAAAAATTTGGATGGAGAAAAGAAAGAAGATGGTTCATGCCTTATCTTTTTGAGGAGTCTAGTATTGTTGATTACATGGTAAGCATGCTTCGCACTGAATTTTCCATTCTTGCTTAGGCCCCAAATCCATTTGTCTCTTAGATTTAGGGACCCGATAAGTATTTGCAAAATGGCATTGACTTCATCTTCTGTAAGCAACTCCTTCAACTCGTCATATCCCAACTATCAAGGATTAATGCTTTCTTATCCTTTGAACCTCCCCTTCAAAAGGTCAATACTACACTATCTAGTTTTTCACATATTTCCATTAGGATTCTAAAGCATGACATGATGTAGCTCGGGATTGCTGTTAACACCGCTTTAGCCATTACCTCTTTTCCACCCCATGATACTAGCCTCTATTTCTATGATATTGCCTTTTGCTTTACTCTATCAATAAGAAAATTTAGAGTTTGATATTTTGATCTTCCCCATTGAAAAGGGATCCCAATATATTTTTCTTCTTTCTCCATTGGAGGCATATTCAAAATACTCGAGACTTGTTACCGTCTCAGCTTCAGTGTATTTTTATTGAAAAACACCCCTGACTTAGATGTATTCATCCTCTACCCTGTAGCTGAACCGTAAGCTTCTAAAATTGCTTAGATATTCCTTACTTCTTCCTTTGACACCTTGCCAAATTGGATGGTGTCATCTGGAAAAAGAAGATGGGATACTCTTGGACATCTTGGATTAATTCTATATCCACTATAAGAAAATGGGTCTTTATTAAGGGGAAACCTGTCATTAAAAGTGTAAATCTTGTCATTAAAACTCTTTAATGACAGGACAAATCCCTATGGCCTCCTATTATTGCCTCTCATACTAAAGATAATTAATGTTAGTATTTAACTCCCATTATTAAATATAATAATGATGGTATATTTTCCCTCACTATATTGCTCTTTAACAGTAAAACTTCTCATTAGTAGAGTTTTTTCCTCTTAACATTCATCACGTTATCAATATGCCTTCCTCCCATAATATAATAATTTTTTTTTATCATTAATCATTATTTTAAAATAAAATCTTAGTCTTTAATCAATTTTTTCTTTCACCAAAAGTAAAAAAAATTTCATAAAAAATTGTTAAAATGCTAAAATGATATTTTGAATTAATTGAAAATTTGATAAAAAGGAGAATTATTCTTGACCTTCTAATATAAAATTTACTTTGAACTTGGAATAAAACCAAATAAATTAGATCAAAACTGTAATTAAAAAAAAAAACTAAATAGAACATTCCTAAAACAACTAAGAGGCTATCAAAATGAATTCAACCAAGTACTCAAGCAGCATATTCTTTCGAATTGCACCTATAATTTGGATCACCAGCTACTGTTCAACAGTTGTCTAACACTTTTAGAAACTTTTTTTTTACGGAGAACTAACTCTACCATTGCTATCGGGTCCATGCCATTTGGAGTACTAAATCACCTGGAATATACCAAATAAATGTAACACTCAACAATTAGATATAGAAAGCTACATTTTGAATAACTAAATAGGTCCAACATGATATTAAAATCAACAAGCAAACAATATTACCAATGATATGTAGAGGACAAGTCGATGACACTACGAGCTCAATCCAAGCTCACAATATGGTAGTAAATTCCTACATTCAAATGCCTGATTGAACCCCATATAGTGCATAGCTTTCAATAATATACACACTTAAATTATTACTACTAATAATCTTTTAAGTCTCCTTTTACAAATAAGAGTGAAAACTACGGTATTTGTCCGCATTATGCGCAATTATATATTAATATTTGAAATTATTTTTTTAATAAAAAAAATTTTGAAGATATTTATATGCGTACAAAAATTATTAAATATTTATAATTACAACTTTTAGGGTAAAAGTTCAATGCCCTATTTTTAAAGTGTTGGGTGTGTATAACATGCCTTATTTTTCAGGTTGCCGGTAACGGCTACTCTAGCGGAGACTATCTCTGTAAACCTAAGGGAGATTAGAGATTGAACTTTGTTGGCAGGCCTGTAGGCCAATTTGTAGGACTTAGGGTCTATTGTTATAAACTCGTGTTGGGTTTGTTGTTTTTGGACTTCTATTAGTCCTATTATTATTTATGAGATTTAATGTACAACCTAGGGCTTAATTCCATTTTTATTTGAAGAAATGAAAAGATTGCTTTCTGGGCAAAAAAAAAAAAGTTTAATGCCCTTAATTTTTTTTAAAAAACAATGTTCAATTAAGTACAAATTTAAATTTAAATTTAATTTATTTTTCTAATTTGTAATTTTAGATGAAATCACTTCAATTATGTTAAAATAAGTCAAATTTCATTTTCTATTCAAGTCAATTTTTTTTTGCTAAATTTAGTATAATTTGAGTGATTTAGTAAAAAATTGCAAGTTATGGAAGTAAATTGGACCAAAATTAAATTTTGTTCTTCATAGAACATTTAAGAAAAGTTTAGGAAGCAAATTAAATCTTTATCCTAACTTTTATAATAATTGCTATCGATATATTCATATTGTAATTTACACATGCAGAGTAGGAATATATCAATAACTATTATCATATATTTATACAATAACTGCAATTTTGAGCTAAGTTAATATTCATTTATGTTTTTTTTATAACAAATATTCATTAATTTAAGTGGAGAAAAACATAATAAGTGGCAGCTAAGCAAACTAATCCCAGCTAATAAGCTTACCAAATACATCCAAAATCCTTGACCACCAAATATTATGTAAAAAAACCCACAACTGAACAATACCAAACTGCTGACAATACAAAGTACAACCGATACTAAAATACACAAGCAAAATTCACGAAATTCCTCAATATTTGGAGCAAAATGTGGACAACACAAAATCTCATTATATGCACTGTAAAAATGACCAGGCATTATAAGTCAATTTAATAACCTTGCATCAAGACCCACAGATTGAAATATTATATACGCAAGTTAAATGGTGCATTTCGTAGGATGAAGATCATATCCAACTAGAATTTCTTATATTGCAGCAGATGAAGCCAGTGAATAGGACCCTTCAACTAGGAAATATAATTGCAGCAGGCATTTTATATAAATCCAAAGGAAAAAAAAAATGCAGGGAACAGAGAAGGTAAATCAAATATGGCCACATAATAGTCAGTAAATACATCAGATAATCAGGTCCTTTCATAACCAGACAACCAAGAATTGGAGAGCTAGACCTATCTGATAGCGAAAGTCTTGTTGCAGTAGAAACTTAAACTAACATTCAATCAGAACGAACCTAAAAAAAAATTACCAACCCGTGAAGCAATAGAAATCAAGCGACCACTAGCACCAAAGAACATACAAATCCTAGAGTATACAACTCGTAGCACAGTAAATAACAGGTGACTAATAGCATCAAATAATAAACAGAACCAAGAATATGCTCATCCCGTATCCATAATATCAAACCTTGAGGCGTGGACAAGTAGCTAGTGCTACCAGCTTAAAAAAGGCAATGGAATAGCTAGATAAGGCCTTGCCTGCCTAAAGGTAAATGGTAGTATGTCAATGAACCTGCAACACTGAAAATAGGCAAATTAGTCAAAGTATGCAGCATAAATCAATCTTGCACACTAGAAGCAGCTCAACAAAGCTAGAACCATGCAATTTGCTCAACACTTTTGGTGATAGTTGCTTTATCGAGAGAATTTGCCACAAAATTGGCCTCTCTAAAGGTGTTAGAGAGGGAGCAGCTATGGAAAAAGAATTTTAGCCTTGAGATTTGAAGAATAGTAGACTACAACTTCCAAGGACTTGAGTTTAGGTTGCCAAATGTAATGACCCAAGTAATTGAATCAATTACAGTAAAGGAGATAAGGGGAAGAAGATGAAGAAGAACATAGAAAAAGGGGAAGAACATGAGAAAAGGGAGAGGATACAGAAAGAGATAAAGATTGATTTAATTCCTATTTTTCCATATCACTTTCTGTTACAATAATAGATATATATAGGCATTCTTTTACAATAGTTATGTTAGGATAATGGCAATTCTATTATAATAGTGTGAGCTCAATATGTTGGGTCATAATACCAAAATTCCATGTGATAGTATTTTTTTTGAATTTGATTCAACCACCAAGTCTTTATTCAAGAGAAAGCCATTTGCCTTGGAAACTTCGAGAGCTTATAAGATAGCGATAACTTCAGCCTCATTTGAGTCAAGAACACTAGAAAGAATTGAGAAGATAGCCTTAAAGAAACCATCGATTCCTCTTAAGATACCACCTATACTAGTTGGACCGTTTACCAAATAGTGAAGCATCTACATTCCACTTCCATACACTCGAGGGACGAGGGTTCCAAAAGATGCATGCTATACTAGGTGAAAGGTTGGTCCAATTTTAAAGATAAGAAGAGGAAGAGAAGATTTCACCTCTAGAGTAGGAATGCAGGTTCAAATGAAGAAATCCAAAATGAAACTACAACAAAATTAATCAAATAAGACATTTCAAATAAGACGTTTTTTTAAAAAATTCTCTATTTTTACTTATATATATACATATTTAAATTGACTATTAAATTATGAATAATATTAGAGAAAGTAAATATAGATTGAAACTCTTTTCATTATTATTATTATTTTTAAAAATAGATATAAATAAAAATAAGGCATTTAAAAAAAAAACTTATTTGAAATGTCTTATTTGATCTATTTTATTGTAGTGTGATAGTCTATATATGATTAGCTCAAAAAGCTTATCGTCATTGAAATTTGTATTTCTGAAAATAATATTATTTACTTATAGCCATCCAACCTTTTATTTTTTGAAATAATAGAAACAAAAAAAATTCATTTGCTCAAATAGAGATGTTAAGTTAGCTGACATGCACCATTCAAAGTTCCACTAGTGTAAAATTAAGCACCAAGTGTTCCAAATCACCTTACTATGATAAAGACACGACTCACATCCTCAGGGAAAACTTTGCAAAGGGGGCAAATGTTGAGGTATGAGTTTATAACCCCTTGTTGGCTAGAAGTCCTCCAGTATTAAACTTACCGAGCAAAACACTCCAAGGTAATATTTCTACCTTAGGAGGCACAAGAGTACCCTAGATTTTAGACCAAACAGGTAGGGAAGAAACTAAGCCACATAATTCTAATGTTTGACAAAGAGATTTAACTGAGAAAGCCTCGTTTGAATTACAACGCCAGATTAGTTTATCATAAGTTGAAAAATCCAATTCAACTATGGATAAATTCATTTTGAGAGAGTTGAAGAGTTGTGCTTTCCATGAAAAAAATGATCTTCTCCATTTAAAAGTCCACTGTCAGGAACCATCTGCCCATAAGCCCATATCAACAACAAAGAATTCTTTGTTAAAGGCCAAGAAGTAAAGTCTAGTATATTTTTTTTAATCAAAAGATTGATCACCCAGCAATAAATTTATCTAGAACTTAATAGTAGACCTAATTCCTAGCAAAAAATGAGTCCCTTCACTGATAATATTGACATGCAATGGGTCATTAGACACCAAATGCTAGATATCAACCCAAAAATCAATCATAATACACCAGAGGTAGACATTGTCTAGGTTGATATTTTTGATCAATAACTTCTTTCAAAAGGGAATTAGATTAATTAAGAAACCTCCAAACCCATTTAAATAAAATGCATATTTTTTTTTCAAGTGTAGAGCCAATTCCAAAGCCACCGAGGTTCTTTTCTTTCTCAATATTTGACCAACTAACAAGAGAAATTTTACTCTTTTCCTTGCTTCCACAATAAAATAAGTTGCGTTGAAAATTAACAATCTCCCTTGTGACACCCTTAGAAGCTGGAAGATAGAAAGACAATACATTGAGAGATTGGAGAGGACTAATTTGATTAAAATGAGTCTCTATGCCATAAATAGATTTTTTGCTTTCCATGATGATAAGTGAGATATGATTTTTTCAAGTATAGGTTACCAAGTTGACTGTCTTTATGGATTAGCTCTAAGAGGAAGTCTCAAATAGTGAGAACGTAAACCAAAAATTTTATAACTCAGTAGAGATGCAACTTAACCCAACTAGGAGTCCTTTGTATTGATCCCTACTACTATAATTTTCTTATAATTAACTTTTAGGCCTAAGATTACTTCGAAGTAAATAAGGATGTGCTTCAAATTTTTAATGATATGCAAGTTAGCATCATAGAAGATAATGGTATTGTCACCAAATTGTAGGAAGGAGATGGAAATACCATTCCTTTTGATTGATATTTCTTCTATCAGCCCTAGTTATTTAGCTTTAAGTAGAATTTGGCTTTGGTATAAATCTCCATGGATATAAAAAAAGTTTGATGAAGAGCCATTAATTAGAATTGAGATTGAGGATTGAGAAAGACACTTCTCAACCATGTCATCCACTTAGATTTGAAACCCATTTCCCCATCACCTAAAAAATATAATGCCACGAAAGAGAATTGAAGGCCTTATCGAAGTCACATTTAAGTAGTACTCGTTTAGATTTGAGTTTAGTTTACAGGAGTTAAGGATCTCGTTTGTGATCAGTACATCATCAAGAATAAGTCTTCCACTAAAAGAATGCTGATTAGCATTGACTTATAAGATCACCCATCACCACCTTTAATCTCAAGGAAAGAATCTTAGCCACAATTTTGTAGATTCTTCCAATTAAGCTAATGGGTTTGAAATCTTTAAAGGAACATGCCCCATTAACCCTGGGGATCAATGTGACAAATGAAGAGCATTGATTAAGGGAGACTACCATCAACATAGAAAGAGTTCATTAAGGATATGATGCTAGGAAATAAAATATTCTAGAATTTCTTAAAGAAGGTGAGATTGAAGCCATCAGACCTAGGGGCCTTGCTACCATTGGTGCTCCAGATCACATTTTTCACCTCATCCACTATAAATGGTATATCTAAGAAAGAAGAAGTATTGCTACAAATACTTTTAAAGGGAAAATTCAAGGGTCTAGAATATGATGGCAATTATGTAAAGTGTGATTTGAAGTGGGAGATAATAGCACATTTGTTCCATCGGGTCTGAGATAAGTGGGTCATCCATTGTGAGATTGTGAGTGGTGTTGCATTTTTTTTTCTCATAGAGGCAGAGATATGAAAAATGGATGTTGTAGTCACCCTCATTTATCCATTTAGTTCTAGACATTTGCCTTTAGTATGACTCTTCATGGTTGCATTTTCCTACAGTTGAGACCAAAGGAGTTTCTCTAATTGAGATAATTAGTTGAAGTGTGTGAGTTATCAATAAAGACATCAATAACATCAAAAATTTCCCTCTAAGTTAGTGATTGATATGGATATATTTCCAAATGAATAAGAATTCCAATCCTTTAATTTTCATTTTAGAAGACACAGTTTCATGACAATTAAATAAGGATCAATGAGATATTTAAGCTCGTGCAATGAACAGTGAATCAACCCATTTACAAATTGCCAAAAATCAAGAAATTGAAAGGGTTTTGACCCTCAACTTATTGAGCTCAATTCAACCAACAATGGGTTGTGATATAATAAGCCATGCCTCAACCCCCAAAGTTTGAGAGAGTTAAATTTAATAATCCAATTTGAGTCTACTTGAACTCTATCAATTCTGCTAGAAAATCTGCTATTTCACCATATATATTTCTTTCCTAATAGAGGAAGAACAATTAATCCACAAAAATAAAAAAAAAAATTAGAGAGTTCATACTTAAGGATCAGGCATGACCTGAACTGTGATCTTCTGGACTCGGAACTTCATTGAAGTCACCAATAATAAGCCATGAGTATGGATAAGAATTCTTTAAACCTTTTAGGCTATCCCATAATGCATATTTCTCAACCTTAGATGAAGGGTCACATAAATAAAGAATGATACAACAAAAATTTGAGTAATCCACATGACATCAAGATTACCTAGTTATTCCTTTATTAATAAGCAAATCATGAGAAAGATGATTTAAACTATGAGATTATCATACCCCCTCATGAACTGATCATATTAACTGCTACCTACTCCACATAAAATGAT
>CAOJBK012616210.1:0-12293 GCA_948294925.1 Codiaeum variegatum | reverse complement strand
ATCTTTTTTCTTTTAAAAAATAGACCTTGGAAGATAATGAAAAATCCATCAGCCAAGCCACCATGAACATGTAACCTACTACTGCCGCTGATCCATCACCCTCTGCCTCGGCCCCTGTAGTGCCCTCCGAGCCACCATCCTCGTCTCATGGCCAGCCATCTGTCGAATTCAGTGACGAGACTTGACATTGTAATGATTAAATTTAGATTTTTGTAATAAATTTGACTATTGTATTGTAATTTATTTAATATAAAGTTTATTCATAATTGAATTTTTAAATATAATATTTATATAAATTTTATTATTTATTTATATTATTTTTATTATTAACATAGTTAATAGTGACGTAATTATTATATTAAATATTCATTATTTGTTACATCATTAATGTTTAATTTTTTTGTCAAAAAATTAGTGACGGAATTTTTTTGTCATAAATGCATTCTTTCGTCGCTAATGTGTTGTTATTTAAGAAAATATTACTGACCCATTAATATATATTACTGACGTGAAAAATTGGTTCAGTAAATTACTGACGTAATTTTTTGGTCAGTAAATGGTCAGTAATTAATTAATTAATTACTGACGCCAAACAGTAATTACTGACGCCAAAATTGCATCAGTAATTACTGACGCCTAATTTTTTGCTTCAGTATTTTTTTATTTACTGTCGGAGGAAATACCGTCGCAATTTTCGCGTCAGTAAAGCACTGTTTGGCGTCAGTAACTTGATTTACTGACGCCAAAATTCCTTTTACTGACGCCGAATTGGTGTCAGTAAAAGTCAATTTTTTTGTAGTGTCAGCACAGTCAGAATATGTATGCTTAAGAAAAACATTTTAAACACTCTACAATATATGACTATTTGAATTGGTGAAAAACTAATGTTTTTAGTGTACAACTTAGATGAATATTCATTTTCAAATGGTATATACTCTACACACCAACAAAAAGAAATTTTCAAGGAAACTTATATGGTTTGGTTTCCTAAACTAATTTTATTAGGTTTGAACTATATGAAAAGACATTTATACAATTGATAAGACTAATAAACTTAACATTATTTTCTAGTACAAATAACTAAGACATTCTATCTTAGCAGTCTTCACATTTGGCAGATTCTTGGGAAAATCTGACTATCTATCTGATTGTTAGGCACCTGATGCTCATTTTGACTAAAGCCTTCTCATGATTAGGTTATCAGCAAACTGAATGAATTAGATCTATTTGAATACACTTAGATGAAATATTAGCTAATTCATAATCATATAGTTTTGTTATCATTAAATCACATAGTTTTGTTATCATCAAAAGCACATTGATAACCCATGAGACTAACAAAAAGATGAAAATATTTTAAGGTTGTTTAAAAATAAGGTCATTTAACTTTTCTTTATATGTTTAAAAAGACTTGTCTATCTTTTGCCCAAATATTAAAGATATTTAAATAAGTAAAGAAAAAAAATAAAAGAAAACATTTTTATAATAAAAGAAAGAGATCAAACAATGATGATACGAAAAAAAATCAAATTTATCTCACAAGTTAACCTAAATATTTTCATAAAATCAATTTTAATGCTTTTCCATGAGCAGAATATACTTCGCTAAAAATCTAAACTACTTTTCACTATAGAAGCATTTCATAATAATAAGACAAGAAGCCCCAAACAGGGCTAAAAGATCAAAACTATATAAGAGACAACAAAACAGGGCCACGATGGAAACCAAATGCATACCACTGTACCAAATCTTACAAACCAGACCTAATCTAAAAGACATCGTAATCATATCCCTTAAATGGGATAAAAATATATGGTAATAATCCAAATTGTTAAGTAAGAAAAACTTTGATATAAAATACAATATTGAATTTTAAATAACTTGGAAATAACCATAAATATTCTTAACTAACCTAAAAGTAATCTATTAGACCGAACTTAGCAATACAAAGAAAAAGATAAAACATGATAAATACGATCAAAATTTGCAAAAATACATATGTAATTCAAGTGTGAATATGCACATGGATATCTCGAAATAAAAAAGGAAGAGTTTATGCTGAGCTAACAAGGTGCAATTATCACAATTTGTATTCGAACATCTAAAGAAGATAAAACTTTATTTATCATAGTGGGTGACAACCTACTGATATCAAAGTAAAGTAGCATGATTATGCCATAATAAATATGATAATATAAAAATAATAACGGTTAAGTTAAGCTGTCTTAAGGAAGGGAAATAATGCGTATCCCAGAAATTATATTTATTTAAGTATATAAATACACATATTATGTTATAAGAATAATGACTAAAGAAAATGGAATTTAAAAGTGGAGTCATTTTCTCACGTGCGTAACATTAGCTCTGTGCACAATGTAGCCTGCGGAAGAGGGATCGGGTTCTTCCGCACTAGTTGGTTAGGTGGGACGCTAGTACAGTGAATTGATCCCTCATTATGATTATTATGTATGTGAATTGTGGTCAAATAGAGAAAATAGTTTGCACCACCACCCTTGAAAGATGGGCTATGAAGCTAATAAAAATTAGAATATTATATTTATGATATGATGACTTTATTAATTCCGTTGATTTTTCCCTAAAATAAGAAACTAAAATATTTTGATAATAGGAAATTAAAGGAAAGGAAATTACCTAAGAATTCAATCCTAGTTTACTATAAAAGGGCACATATTACACATACATAATTATATCCATAATTATAATGAATTGACATTCTTTCCTATACGTGTAATATAAGATCAATAAAAAAAGGTTTTTCAACTGCCGCAAATAAATTAATAAATTAAAACAAAAGAAATGATACTAGAAATGAGCATAAACCCAAAAATATATAATATTAATAATGTTTTAAAAAAATCACTCAATTTCAAAAATATGGAAAATAATAAGAAGGGAAGGTAATACAATTACGTGTATTAATATAATCAGAGGTTAAAAAACCTGGTGTTTATGGAAACAATGGAATACAATAATGAAATGAAGGAATTACTGAAAAATGGTATAATATAGTAAACTAATAAATTCTGTTGAAAAGGGAACTTACTTCGAGACCTTTATAAAAAATTTTAGTATTTGAATCTATCATCCTCTTTTTGGAAACTATCCTATCAATTGATCCTCCAACACCCTTGTTTCATTTAGGTTTCTTATGATATATGCGTCACAAAGTTTTATATTCATTTGTTATTTGTATTTATAATTTTGAGGTGTCTCTTTTCATGGAATTGCGGACAGATAAAGACAAATTTGGCTAAATGACAGCACAAGTCTCAGAGGATTGATGGAGATTGTGAGTATGCACAGAATTAGAAATACTCCTGGATATATGATTGTTCGAATAAGAGTTTATCTTGAATTATTATTTTAATTGGATATATGTAATAAGTTGAATTGTAATTATTTAGACAAACTGAATGACCCTATGGAGGTGAGTCCATTATATATGGGTGCATTAATTGATATAATGTATGTTTATAAATTGACAACTATGAGTGATTATGGGTTATATAAGCTTTAGTTGTATTGCACGTGTCCCAAACCCATGGACCGCCGCGTGTTAGGAAATTGGGATGTGACATGTGTCCTCCATATGTAGCTCTAATGATGAAAGAAATACTAAAGCCATATACTTATAGTCTCCACTCTTATTGTGCTTTACACATATAGAATCAACAGACCATTCTTCATTAAGTACAACATACTTCATGAACACGACACAAGGATGGCATTTTCAACATTGAGAAAGTTTATGCCCAAGTAAAACTCCTTCTCATCCATTGGAGCAATGATGATTTCCATCGAGCTTTGCCATGGTCAAAACTTGATGCTAGTTCTAAGTGTTTTCCCAATTATCAATAAGCTCTTGGCATTGACTCCTTTCATAAAGCCTCGCTCCTTGGAGTACTTTAACTTAATGTCCTGAGTAACCTCCTTAGCCATATATGTGTAGTCGATACCTTATCCATTAAGGCTTCCACTAATGGCCTTGAGTCTCGGTGTTGATGAGCTCACCACTCTTTTCCTCATGGATGGAATCAAACAATTATAGAGATATAAGCTTATTCACTTCTTGCATCTCATCCTCAATGTAATATCACATCTATTACTCCTTACTGTAGGATATCCATAGCCTAATATAGTCCCTTACATGGGAAGCACAAGATCTTCTTCAGAGCATCCTCTTTCTCCACCACATTACCATTGCCCTTGTCCTCTTATTTTGACTGATACTGATTCTTGAAGGACTTCCACATGTCTCCCCACCTTTGACGTATCAGGCTTCCCCTTAGGCTTAGTAGGATTTTTCTATCGGAACTTCACTAATGATTCGACAACTACCATTGAGCTAGCAAGGTCTTGAAAGCCTCACATTCATAACTCTAATTTGGCCCACTCCCTCAGGCCATCAGGGAAGTAGAAGAGATCATCCTTGTTCCCCCTATTTCTATCTCTAATAATAGTTCCAATAACTTTTTCACATACTCTCAAATGCATCCCTTTTGATGCTTAAGATGACAAAGCATGGCCCACTCATCATGCTCTGCATCATCAAGGTAAAATTGCTTCTTTTACTTCTTAACAAACACATCCTCTGTGTTAATGGTGGAAAGACCCTTCCTCATACCCTCGCATCTACAATGCCACCATAGGATCACCATATTTCTTAAATCTAGGGGAATCATTCACAACTTAGCATCATTCCCCTTGATGCCTATGGCATCGAAATACCTCTCCATCTTATAAATAAAATTATCAATCTCCCTCACACACATCAACCTTTGAAGGCTTCAGGCTTTGGAGCATCTATCTTTGACCCAAATAATATGGAGGAAGAAGAGCTATTAATTACAAAAGTACTCTTAACTCACTCGAGCTCATTCTATATCTTCCTCAATGTTGTGTTGAGATCATTGAAAATAGCTTCAAAAGCTTTGCATTTGTCGGATACAGTCTTGACCGCCACATTGAGGGCTCTTTTCATCTCACCCCATAGCTCTTCCACGTCCCCTTTTGACATGAGATCTTTGATGTGTTGGTCCATGTCTTTAGACTTCTCCCTCAAATCATACATGTAGGCCTCCAACTTAGCCATCCTTATAAGAAAATAGTCATGCATCTCATACAAATGTAGCAGATAATTTAAAATTTTATTTCCTTGACCATGAATCACCTAAATTAATCAACATAATTTATACAAAGATTCTACAAAAAATTACTTACCTCAAATATTGAATCTTATCTCTTTAAAACTTGTTCGTCTCACTTAGGTTATAGAAAATAATAAGCTATTCAAACTGGTTAGCAATAATGGAAAATCCTCACGAACAACTTTAAAGAAAATACAGAAAACTCTTTTCCAAGGATGAATTTCGGTGATTGAAGTCAAGTGCTAGCGTGATAGATATTTATAAAATAATATATAATATAAATAAAATTTTGTTTCTATTTTAAAAGGAATAATGACTATTCTTTTAAAAAATAAAAAGCCCACCTTTTGTTGTTAAACATGTATATGTATGATAACAAATCCATTTCAATATTGTATTCAACTTGTAAAATTACGAATTAACTCATATATTTTATAATATCTCAATTAAACCCTTAAAAAGTATAAATATTTTTCAATCAAGTCTCTACTTGATTAATTAATTTTATATCTTCAATAATTATCATTTTGTGTGTGACCCATTAAGTTTCTATTACGTTGGCAATAGATATGAATTATAACACTAATTAAAATTAGAATTAGATAAGTTTAAACTCTTTCATTTATCATTAATTTCACTAATTAATTAATTAATATTTATAGATCAATATTGACATCTAGCAATAAATCATGACCACACAAGTACTGTAGTATACCATATGGTTATGGCTACTCTTTTCATAAATGACTTGCATGTAATAAACTCTTTTATCATACTTATATTCCATATTGATAATGAGTATGCAATTGTGTCAATATTATAATCAATATTGTTTCTTGATTCTATAACTTATAGCTTTGAGAAGAAAAATATTTGAAACTATTTTCACATTATTTTCCTTGACTACTCTGGCTAGAGATTTTGGAGTTACCTCTTCCCTCTAGAGGCCATGAAATATAATTCTCCTACTATTAAGAGTGATAATTCTTTATTGAATATATTTTATATAGCACCTAAAGGGGATGATATGAGTAAACCATATTGGAAAATGATCATTAGAGTCAAAGTACTATGATCCACATATAAGATACCATGATAATCTCAGGTCTAAGGATACTTATATGAAGTTGCCATTAAGAGATAATAACAATGACACTCAAATAGTTTATCCATTTATTATCTCTAAGTCGGGTCAATCTAATGAACTTGTTCATTCTAACAAGCTTTCACATATTAGTCTAAATATCATCACATTATAGTCATGAGAATAACTACTACTTTCATAAATTTATGACATAATATTTGCTAGTCTTTTCGCATTAATAATGTTTAGTCTTATTAACATGACTAGAGATATTTAAGAATATAATATATATAGTGTAATAGGAATCTCATCATCATTATCTCATATAATTTCCTCTACACATATATTATTCTATGGACTATATCAAAATAAGCAAAATATTAAAAAGATCATAGATAAATAATACTAAAATAATATTTATTAAATTACATGAATAATGTCATTGCTGAAGGAAAAATACGAGTCGCACAGCGAAAGCAAAAAGATGCGAACCGTGAAGTTCAATTTTTTATTTTCAAAACTTTTTAAAACTTTGGTTCCATGCTAAAACACTATTAGCATGGATGGTTTAGTTTTTCATTAAACACTTTAATGACATCTAAACCTTTACTAGGACCCATAATTTCAATCAAGGATATTTAGCCAATTATTATGAAAAAACACAATTATAACTTAGGAGAGTGTTTAAAGTATAAAATCCCTTAAATCCTTCCTTCATTAATCTCCTCATGTACGAAGCCTTTAGCTCGACTCACACCGAAGCTTTCCTGAGGCTTGATCTCATTTGCTCTAAAAGAAACTTAAACCAGCTCTCTTGGTTACCCAAATGCTTTTGGTTCTTGCTCCTTTCTTGAGAACTTGAGACTTTAGGGATTGTTTTGCACCTTAAGCTCTCCACACTCTCTTTCACAAAGAAATAGAAGGAGAGTTTATGGTTGAAGAACTCTTCTTTAATAAACTCCCACTCTGTATTATGGTGTTGTGTTTTGAAACTTTCTCTCTCTAACTTGATGGAGAAGATGATGAATAATTTCTAGCTTTTCTTTTCTTAGGGAAAAAGATGATCACTTACCCTACTTATACCCATACTTCTTTTAACAACTAATCCCTTAAATTAAGGAAAAGCAAGTTAGAAGATAGGTTGCTTGTTCTAGTTGCCAATTGACTATTTAACTAGTTAATTAGTCAACTAGATTAAGCTAGTAATTAGTAGGAATCACTTTAACCCATAATTAATCACATCTAATGTGGATTAAGTTTACATCTTATATGGAACTTAATTATTTTATATTTGCTCAAAACTATTTAATTTAGTCGTGCCCATTTATATCTCATACAAACTATGGCATAAATGAATTAATCCCTTTATGAATTAAACTTCAAGACATACTAGGGTCTTTGTAAATTTAATTACAAGTTTAATTCAATCATCACTAATAATTAATTAAAATCATTAATCAATTATCAATATGATTTAATTTCAAGCCATGGGAAATGCTTTATGGTGTGTGACTTACTAGATTCATGTTCTAATTAGCAATGGGATAAAGAAAACTATTTTCTTCCCACTAAGTGTGTAATCCCATTACGCTCTCAATCCCATAAGTTGTGAGTGATGTCTAGTATAAAATATTATGACTATCTAATTAGAAATGAATTTTGGCATTCGTATCCTTGACATTGCTTGGACCTCTCGATCATAATTATTGTGCACTCAAATCCCTTCATTATAGATTCTCGATCTTAGCTAGGGTCATGGAATAGCCAAACCCTATATTCCAGATTATATGAATTCTATTTGGTATAGTTTTCCATAAACTTATTGCTACTAAAAACTCTTTTTAGTGAATCTTAACTACCTTGGCCAAGTATTTGAGTATCAAGAACAACAAGAAGTCATATTCCTTCATTATTTACCCAAGTTAATGAATCCTTTCTTGTAGATCACTTATCTCAACATATCACTAGTTATGGCCACCATATGCCATATACCAATACTTAGATATCACCGATATGTAAGCAGTAACAAACCATAGCCACCAATATGCTAGAAAACATGTCACCTCAAGTTTAAGGATTATATGCACAATTATGATCGAGATGCTAAGATTTTGACTAGTGGATAAAATCTATGTATCTATCATCTAGTGTCATTGTTTGACCTACTCATCACATGAGCATGTCCACATGCTTTCATGACATCACATATCTGTAGCATGAGACTCGCTACATCCATACCAATAAGTATCTTATACTTTTCATGGATGACAACAGAGTTGACAATATTTTGGATAATGACGTTACTACTAATAATTCTATGATCATGAACATGCTTTAAAGTCTATGGCAAAAAGAATCTGTCTCCATATTCTCAAACTCTTTGAGAATAGATTATCTCACATAAGACCTAAGAAACATATATACGTTAAACACTAAAATGAAGGCAATCATTAAATGAAACATATTTATTAAAAGCCATAATGGGATTAAGATTATAAATATATATACAGTGTACATGCTCTAAGGTATACAACCTTAACAGTATCCCACTTGGACTAGAGCTTATCTAGAGTAAATCACTACAGAATCTAAGTCCCATCTTTTTTCAGATGAAAATCTAACTGTTGTTGACTCATAGCTTTAGTCTAAGGATATGTTGTGTTTTTAGTGAATGTTATTTTCTGCATGGTTACATCGCCTCACCCAATGATCTCTTTGATAATATGATAGTTCCTTTCCATGTGTTTGGATTTCGAGTGAGACCTAGGTTCCTTTGCCTGAGAAATGGCTCTATTATTGTCGCAGTAGAGAGGAACCACACTTAGTTTTATTACAAACTTCTGAATCCAAATAGCTTCCTTTATGGCATCTGATGCAGCAATGTACTCGGCCCTTGTACTGGAGCCTGCAGTGGTTGATTGCTTGGAACTCTTCAGTAAATTGTTTCTCCATTATAGGTGAAGATAAAGCCCGAGATAGACTTTCTATCATCAATATATGACTAGAAGTCAGAGTCTGTAAAACCATTTATCCTCAAGTCACCTTCTCTATAAGTCAAAACCAAACCCTTAGTTTTTCTCAAGTACTTTAGGATAGCTTTGACCGTAGCTCAGTGATCCAATCTTGGGTTGGATTGAAACCTACTAGTCACACTAACTGCGTATGTGATATCTGACCTAGTACACAACATAACATACATTAAGCTTCTAAATGCCAAATCATATGGAACTTTTACCACATTTTCCCTTTCTTCAGGTGTCTAGGGAGACATATTCTTAGAAAGGTGGTTACAGTGTCGTACTGGTAACAATCCCTTCTTGGAATCCAACATGTTGAATTTCTTCAACACACTTTCCAAGTACTGACATTGGGAATTCCCTAACATTCTCTTTGATCTATCTCTATAGATGTAAATTTTGAGAATGTAAGTGGCTTCTCCTCAGTTCTTAAAGGAGAAGTTAGAGGATAACCATAATTTCACATTTTGTGAGCATTCCAACATCATTTTCGATTAATAAACTTTCATCCACATAAAGTATAAGAAACATAAGTGCACACCCACTAACCTTCTTATACACACAAGGTTAATCTTTAATTTTGATTAAATTAAATGATTTACTTGCCTCATCAAAATGATGATTCCAACTCTTCGAAGCTTACTTAAGACCATAAATGGATCTCTTAAGCTTGCACACTTTGGATCCTTAGATTTAAAACCTTTAGGTTATTCCATGAAAATGTTTTCCTTAATGTTTCCATTAAGGAAATCACTCTTGACATCCATTTGCCAAACCTTATAATCATAGTGTGTTGTTATGGCTAATAAAATCCTAATGGATTTAAGCATGGCTATAGGAGAAAAGGTTTCCTCATAGTTAACCCCTTCTCTCTGGCGAACCTTTCACTAAAAGCCTTGCCTTAAATGTTTCCATGCTTCCATCTACACCAATCTTTCACTTGAAGATCTATTTGTTCCCTATGGGTACAATACCTTTAGGTGGATCCATAAGTTCCTAGATCTGGTTAGCATACATGAAATCCATTTCGACTTTCATAGCCTCTAACCATTTAGAAGAGTTTATATCACATAAAATATTCTCATAAGTAGTAGGATGAACAACTTGATCAACTGCCCAATTAATGCACAACTCTTGTACATTACCATGATGAAGTCCATATCTCTCCGATGGATGAGATACTCTACTAGATCTCTGAGGTGTTTATGTTGATACACTATCAAATGGATTATGCTCGTGGGGTTGATCAATATCCATTTGATCATTTTGTTAGATTTGTTTGGATGAAACTTCATCCAAGATTATATCCCTTCCTTTGCCACCTTCTTAAAGAAATTATTTCTCAAGAAATATGACATCCTGACTAACAACTAATATTTGCTCGGTTAGGAGATATAAACAGTATCCTAAACCTCCTTTAGGATATCCAACAAATTTTCCTTTAGTATATTTATCTTCCAGCTTATATGTTCTTAGCCTTTTAACTTGTGCTGGACACCCCCAAATCTTAATGTGTTTAAGACTTGGCTTTCTACCATTCCATATCCCATATGGTGTGGTTTGAACAGATTTGGAAGGGACTCTATTAAGGATGTAAGAAGTTATCTCGAATGCAAATCCCAATAAGAAGATAGGAACGTCAATATAACTCATCATAGATAAAACCATATCTAATAGGGTACGATTTCTCCTTTCGGAAATACCATTTAACTATAACGTACTAGGAGGAGTCACCTAAGTTGGAGTAGGTTCACTTTCCATATGGTCTAGGATCCCAATTTTCTCCAACTTTAGAATTCTCTCCTAAAAAATGTGTCCAAGTCTAAGATGCCAAATTAATTTTGAATTAGGGTTGGATTCAATCATGGCATTAATATGAGTTGTGCTTAGATAAATTTTGTTATTTCCATTATCAAAATAATAAAGACCATCTAATACATATCCCATTCCAATAATTCTATTTTCAAAATAGATTTCACAAACATATTTCTTAAATAAAAGTTCTTAACTAAAGTTAGTTAAACAATTAACAGAAATTATGTTCATGAAAGCATTAGGTACATATAGAATGTCTTTCAATAATAAAATATGATCTCTAAGATCAATAAAAGTAGTCCCAATGGCTTTGGCCATAACACTTTCCCCATTAGCAATCTTCAAGACCACCTCATCTTTATCCAAACTTATCTTACTTGACATTACCTGTATAGAAGTACAAAGGTGGGAACTTATTGTTAGTAGTGTACGCCTTAGAGCTTACACACAACATGTGAATATAAATAAAAACCTAATTGGATTTAGTATATATGTTCTTTAAAAGAAACATTCCTTATATCGAATGTATATATGTCCTTTCTATAGGGAATCTATTCTCAAAGAGTTTGAAAATATGAGAGACAAATTACCCTTTATCAGATACTTTAAAGATTGTTCATGGTCATAGGATTATTGGTAGGGATGCCATTAATCCGGGAGCCCATCATCTCTGTTGTCATCCATGATAAGTATGAGATACTTATTGGTATGGAGGTAGTGAGTCTCATGCTACAGACATGTGATGTCGTGACAACACGTGAGCATACACATGGTATGAATAAGTTAAACAGTGATGTTAGATTATGGATACATGGGTCATTACCAACTAGTCAATATCGCATCATCTAGATGATGATTGTGCATATAATCCTTAGACTTAAGGTGACATGGTATACGACATATTGGTGGTTATGGTTTGTTACTGCTTACATATTGATGCTAGCATGCATTGTATTATGGCATGTGGTGGCCATAATTAGTGGTATGTTGGGATAAGTGTTTAACCAAGAAATGATTTATTAACTTGGGTAACCAAAGAAGGAGTCCAATGACTTCTGATTGTTCTTGATATGAAAATATCTAGCCATAGTGGATAAGGTTCACTAGAAAGAGTTTCTAGTATGAACCGGGTTTATCGAGAACTCACATCGGATAGAGGTCATAAGATATAGCATATAGGGTTTAACTATTCCATAACCCTAGCTAAGA
>CAOJBK012615756.1:0-10694 GCA_948294925.1 Codiaeum variegatum | reverse complement strand
AACTTGACATCTGGAGATGACCAAGCTCGGCAGCCCGTACGAGCCATCCTCTGTGGGCAAGTCAGAGGGGAGGTCGAGGCCAAGTTCTCCCCCATAGGCCGAGGGGATGGAGAGGGTTTCACCGCACAAATCAACGTGCACCCTCCCCTCGCCTATAGGGGCTCCAACAAGATCCCCCTCAACCTCAGCAACACCTCTAGCAGCTTCCTCAGGAAGGATCAGTTCAACTGCTTCGACGGCTGGAGCAGCCTCAGAAGGCCTGGCTTACCAAATCATTGCCTCCAAGGCTTCAACTGAGCCCTACTCCATCAGGCCCCTCAAGCATATAGGCTTGGGCTCAGCAGGGACCGAACTGGAATGGGCGCTAGCCTCCACCCTCTCAATTGCACAAAGCAAAAAATTACAAGTGTTAAAAAAATGCAAGTTATACACCTTCAGGCGAGGGCTCTGGAGCCAGAGCCTCCACAATAGCAGCTGGCTCGAAGATTGGGGTAGGAGGAAGCATCCTTGAAGATGAACCTTGAACCATCAAGGCTTCCAAAGCTTTTGCAGCCTTGACACCCTTAGAGATGTCAGCAAGGGTCAAGGCGCTCCATTGTGCCAGCTTCTTGATAGCATAAGCCGCACTCAGCCTCGGGAACCTCTTGTATTGGGCCACCAGCATTGCTCCGTCCTTGACCAGTACTACATGTTGAAAGTACTAACTGACCAACTTGTGGAACTGGATGAATGTAGGGGCCACCTCGTCCGGGAAAGACATCACCTGCCCATGGACCATCGCGAACTCAGCATCCTCCCTCACCAGCTTGTCCGTCTGATCACTCTGGACACTTAACTCATAAGTACGAGACCTCCCTAGCCAGAAGAGAGTCTCTTGAGGTGCGGGACTAGTAGCGACCTCACTTACCTTCCGAAGCTGCTTCAACTTTCTCTCCTCAGGCCTCACCTCAGATGACCCAACAATGGGAGATGACCCCCTCTTCTGGACCAGAGGTACTTCAGGAGACTCCTCTAGTTCATCCATTTACACCCCAGCATCGGATGGCCCAGCCACCTCTTCTCCCTCATCATTCGTAGCCACAACAAGAGCGGAGGGGTCACGCTCGAAGGATGACTCCAGGTGTTCGAAACCAGCTTTAAAATTCTTCAAGTACCGATACCTCTTCACCTCGATGTTGAGATGGATAGATGCCATGGCTGCCTTATTTTCTTCAAGGGTTCGCAGCCGCAGCCGGCCGGTCTTGAAGCACTGGATTGGTAAAAGAGTTTTGTTGTCCACAGGCCGAGTCTGCTGCCCAGACAACTCAGGGAAGGCAACCTCCATTGCCTAGGCCACCTCCTTCAGCACGGCCCTTGCCTTTTGATCCGACAAGGGCTCTGCAAAAGATAAAGCTTGGGTTAGTCACAGTTAAAACAGAAAAAAAATAACAACTCAAGAGGTATGAAATGAAAGAACTTACTAGAGACTCGGCGCATAGTGCGAGGCAGAGAAGCACGCCCACTCACCTCCCGAAGGTAGGAGGAGTCCATTATCTTTGAACGGTCGAAGAGCCGACCGCAACTCGCTAGGGTCCGGATCCTCTAGGCATCAACGAAGATGAGATTCTTGTCCAACTTCTCCACCCTTGGTAGGCCCCTGTACTCCCCAGGGAACCCGAAGCCAACCTGCCCCTTCCGGATCGGCTTCAACACCTGGACGCTGATAAATTTGTTCTTCCAGTCATCCACCTTATTTTTCTTGACCCCAAACAGAGTCTGGAGGGACTTCTTCTGGAAACACCAGATCCAAGGCTCGGATGAGCAGGCCAAGTTGAAAAAGGCCTGGAACATCTTGGGTCTCGGATGGCTGATGCCCAGTACAGTGCAGACCACCTCGAAGCAGTGTAGGTCCTCGATTGAGTTCGGTGTCAGCATCATGGTCTTTACTTTGAAGTACTCAAAGCAATGGCAGAAGAAGAGCGCTGGAGGAGTAGCAGGCTCCTGATCATGTGGTCATAACAACACATGTATTCCCTCTCGCCCTCAGGCAGCTCTATGGCAGTGGTTGTTAAGTAAATCCTAACGTTCAGAGTGGGAAGCTCTACATGGATACTGTTGGCCATGGCATCCACATTTTCTTGAAAGACACCAAATTTGATCTTCATTGGAGTTATGTCATTCATATGTGGCCTAATGGTGTCATTGACATAAGACTCAATATCCTGACCCTTACTTTGTTTTTGAGGTTTTTCAACCTCCAACCAGTGTTTTTAGATTGCTTATGGGGAGGTGCCATTTCAGATGAGAATTTTAAAGAAGAAGAGAACAGAAAGAAAGCGAGTAAGAAAAATGGCAGAGTGACAACAATGTAAGCAAAGGGCAGAAAGTGGGAAAAAAATCACCACAGATGGCCTTTTTATAGGAAAAAAATGAAAACATTTAAGAACTTAGTGAAACGACTCATTGCTCTCGGAGGCGCCCCTCCACGTGGCGAAAGGGGGAGATGGCAGTAATGGAGTCGTTACTTGGGGAAGTGTAACGGTTCCATCCAAGCTTGATGAAATGTCACATACATGACAGTGAAGCGTTTCTTCAATCTAATCACAGACTCCATCAGCGAGCCCAAGGCCTCCTTCAACTAGTCCAAAGCCTCCATCAACGAGCTCGTCATATTCAAACTAAGCACTCTTTGAGCTGTGAAGTCTTTGAGTGCTGACACTTCAAGGGGACAATTAATACTGCTCAACCTTAGCCTGATTCGGCCCCAATAGCATATTTAGATCTTGATCGAATCTTGTAGCACCCTGTCCTACCCGAACCTAAGGCTCACAACAAGCTTTGTCCTTTAGTGACCTTCGAGGCTTGGATTCCACAGCAGACAGGTGTCACGTATCCCATGGAGAAGTACACTGTAAAGTACCCGGAGCTGACGCATGTCCCCTTCCATAGGATTTTCACACTATAAATACAATTCTCAATAACTCTAATGAGGTAATGATCACTTTCCTCGCAACCAAATACACAACGTTCCATTTGAGTTCAAACTCATCATTGACTTAAGCGTCGGAGGATTATCACCGAACACAACGTCCGGCCACCCCTGACCAGTGTCTTATTTGCACAGGCTAATTCTAGCTCGATTAGGGTCATTCAATCCTAGCATTGGCCAGATCCATACGCATCAATAACCAAGCTCATACCAAATTACATACGATATTTCAATAGCAATTAAATCTCAAGAATCAATCTGAAATTTTAGGATTCAAAAATTACTAGAAATGAGTGGAAATAAACTCAAAACGAAATCAGCAAGTTAAATGGGCTAGCTCCGCCGCTGGAGCCGCTTCCGGGTTGGCCTTCGGGGTCGGAGGATACAACCATCTGAAGCGTGTCGTCGTTACGAACTCGTTGGCGGTAGATGTTCGTGAAAATTCACCGCCGTTCCCCGGAATCGAAGTTCGGAAGTTTTAGCGGTCGAGATCTTTAAGCTTTGATTTCGTCGCTGTACGTTCATCAAATTGAGCATCGTTGGTGTCAAACGAAAGCTTATGAAGATAGCTTTCTTTTGACACCAACCTCAACTGAAACGGTGGCCGGAATAAGCTTCGAAAGCTGCTGCCCTGTTCTCCTCTGTTTTCCCATTTCAAGTCTATCCTCTTCTCTTTTCTATTTTTTTTTTATAATTATATTTAATTATTTTAAATTTGAAAATAAATCTAACAATAAATAAAATCTCTCTAATCCCGTTTCCAGACTTCCCTTTCCCTTCTTCTTCTTTTTTTTTTTTTTTTACTTATATATATTATTTTTAATTATAAAAATGTAAATAAATACAATTATACCTATCCTCATAAACAAATTAAGCATAAAAGTTTAATTTACCGAAATTTCCACAAATATGAAAAATCATTTTCACAAAAAATACAAAATTAAATTTAAATAAAAAGGTTAATAAATCAAATTTCAACATAATTTTTTTTCAAGATAAATTCTCAAATACAAAAATTTCATATAAAACTTTAAATTTAAATTCTTAAATTTTCGTATAAAATTTCAAATGACAGAATAAAAGCAAATTAAATAACTTTCATTTAAAACGAAAATCTTAAAATAAAAAATGATATTTTAATTTTCCTCTTTTATTTTTAATAATTTCAATAAAATCGATATAAGAATCATATTTTATCAACTTCAAATTCGAAGTGTCTATGATGAGTTTTAAAAACAGTTTTATGAACATCCTACTCAACCATTCTTATTTAGTGATATCCTGCCTTCAAGTCAATTTTAGAGAAAAAAGTGGCATCATGTAATTCATCCAAAAGGTCATCCATCAAGGAAATTGGAAATTTATTTTTAATAGTTGCTTCATTCAGCTTTCTATAATCAATGCAAAGTGTCCAAGTGCCATCTTTCTTTTTAACAAGAAGAACAGGTGAAGAAAATGGGCTTTGGCTAGGTTGGATGAATGAAGTCTGCAGGAGTTGGTCAATTTATTCTTCTATTTCATTTTTTTTGTGATGGTTATATCTATAAGGTATGATGTTTACTGGTATGGAGTTTGGTTTGAGAGGGATGGTGTGGTGTGGTCATGTTGTCTTGGTGGAGGAAGGGACTGAGGTTCTTGGAAAATGTAGTTATAGTTGGAAAGAAGGTGGTCAAGTTGGTGTTGTTGAGTTATTGTAAGTTGAGGTGTTTGTGTTTGGGAAGGAATAGAAACAGTCACAGAGAAAGCTAGTGAAAATTTTCCAACCTTTCTTAAAGAATTTATTAATTGCCTTACCAGACATTAGTTTAAGCATACCCTCCTCAGTAACTCTGTTAAGTTGAATTTCTTGACCTTCTTTCTTTAATGTAATTGATGGATGAATGAAATCAAATAGTATAGGACTGTACTGTCTCATCCAATCCACATCTGGTACCAGTTGATAACCACACAAATGTAATAGCCTTATATCAAAAGTAAAAGGATACCCTTGCATGCTCCATTGGAATTTACTACATTTGTCCTTACTTTACATTTTGTGTCCAGTAGCAATAATAATAGAGAAGTTGAAGGCTCTAATGGATTTGATTTTAAGCTCTTTAGCCACTTCTATATCTAAGAAGCTATGGGTGCTCTCCATGTCAATAAGTATAATCATTGTCTTCTCATTGACTAACCCTTTAATTTTCACTATATCAGCTTATGAACTACCATCTAAAGCATGGATAGACAACTCACCTTCAGCATGTTCTTCATCAGGAAGTGGCTCAGCCTCTTTCTAGAGCAAAAAATCTTGCTCGTCAGCCTCAATAGATAACAATTGCTTTAATTTGCAGACGTGCCCTGGGAAATACTTATCACCATATCTATAACAAGCACCAAGCACTCTTTTGGAATCAGTTTATGGTTTTGGGACTTGGTTATCAGGTGGTTTTGACTTCTAAAAGGGAGATGGGGATTTAGGGGTGGTGTTTGAGGTTTTGATGTTGGTTTTAGAATTGGATGAAGTTGTTCTAGTGGTGGTAGTAGGATGATGCTTAGGCTGGGATTGTATCTTGAATATAGCTTCCATACATTTTTCTTAAAGCTTGGCTTGTTCAAAGGCTTGTAAAAGTGAATTGGGTTCATAATTCAGACCACTGATGAAACTTGATATAAAGTACTGTTCAGAGAGACCTGGATTATATTTGAGCATTAGGGACTTTCATTCCTCAAAATTTTCCTGATAAGCCACTACTAATGATTCCTGTCTGAGCTTGTTGAATTCTTCAATAATTTCTGAAATGGTTAATTCCCCAAACCTTTTATACAGTTCTTTAGCAAACAATTACCAAGTGACTACTGGCTATTGTAATTGTCAGCCCTGATACTAGTTATCAGCCTTGGTATCCAAAAACAAAGTGGCTAACTCCACTTTTTGATCCTCATTGACCCCATAAACATGAAAAATAATTATGGCACTTATGTACCTAGTTTCGAGGGTTTGACCCATCAAAATACGGTGGATCTATTTTTATCCAATTACCCTCAAAATGAATAATAGAAGTTCTTGCCATTATAGGTTGACTACTACCCTCCCCATTTTCTCTAGTTCTAAGAGTTGGTAACAGGCCTTTTCCAGGATCCATTGGTCAAAAATTGCTTTGAGGCAATTCACAGGTAGGTCCAATAGGAGTGACTATAGACGGTAACTGAGAAATAGTTCTAGAAGAACTTGCAGCAGCTAGAGGTTCAACCTCTATTATATCATCAGTCACTTGGTCCTTCCCTTTTTGTGATTGCTTTATAGATTCCATAATAATGGAAAGCTTCTTATCAATTGAATTTGAGAGAACTCTAATAGCTTCATGTAGAGCCTAGTTAGATTTGACCTTGTTGTCATTAAATCTGATATCCCACTGTTGAGATTGATCAGTATAAGCCTGTTTGAATCCATCTAACATTTCTTGCATTTGGGTGTGCATAGCTTGCATTTGTTCTTCAAGTGATTGCAGCTTTTGTTTGTCAGCCATCCCTGTTGCTTTTGTCGTTCAAATATGCAAATTTGAAGCTCTTATACCAATTGTAGTGGTTACACTACAAATATTAAAATTAGAATGAAGAATAGAAAGGAAAGAAGAGAATTAATAGAAATACGGAATAGAAAGAAGAAGAAGAATAATATTGGAAAGAATCAGAGAATATTGAGGAAAGAGAGAGAATAATCATTGATTTTCAAAATCTAAGGTACACTAGCATTGAAATTCCAAATATATCGTTACACAAACTAACAATAAACATTTCTCTTTCTTTGCTATGATATCATGCACTCAGGTGCACCATACATCCTCATAATTCATTTATTTGATTACATAATCTAATATTAACATTAGTCATGACATTAACTAATTTGAACGAAGTTTTTACTAGAACTCCATTAAATATCTTTAACTCTAGGTCGGAATATTACACTTTATTTTTTCTATCTTTATAAATACAAGGGTAAAATACTATTTAGTCTCTAGAGTTTAGTGAAAATTATGGTTTAGTCCCTACTTTTCATAAAGGAGCTGTCACATCCCTTAGTTTGTTTTCGTTACACTTATTAGTCCTTTTGTTAATTTTTTTTTGTTAAAATTATATAAAAATACTATAATACCTTCCATTTATAATTAAATTTTCATTTATAAAAATACCATCCACATTCATACTCTATAATGAAATCAAAAACTAAATAAGCAAATAAAAATGAAAATCTCTAAATTAATCCGAAAAATTAAATCAACAATAAGCTAGAAGATCAACACTAGCAATTAACATCAACAATCAAATTATGATGAAGATAAACAAAATCAAAACCCTGAATTAGAAATCTAAAATCAAAAGTAAAAACAAGATCTGGGTTTGTCCGTTTCTATACCAAAGATGAACAGTTGTCCTTCACCCCCTTCCCAGCTGCAACTTTCACAATCACCAGATCGAACCACAACCCCGACGATATAACCACCCTTGTCATAGCTCGTAACCATTGTCGGTCCCCTCTTCCTCCCCATCTTCATACTTGAACCCAATACTCCCATAAGGGCTCTTGATTTTCCATCTCTTAGAACGCTCCATAGACTTGAAAGGGTCCTCTACTAGCTCCTTTGAAGTGGTCTCTGTTAGCATCAGATTCGTGTCCTTTATTTCATTGAAAGATTCTGATAATCTCAACACTTTCCTTTTGATGTGAGGCTCCTCTTGCTCTCTAAGTCAAAACGTAGTTTTTGTTTAGAGAAGAGACACAATAGAGATGGAAGTGGAGGAGGAAGAAAAATGGCTTACTTCAGATGAATCGTTTAAAGAGCAGCGGAGACTGGCTTGAGAGGTCAGTTTGGTTAGGGTTTGAAGGAATGTTAGATTGAGAACGGAGAGAAAATATTCAAGAAACTAATCGGAGATTGCAAAGTGGTTAGGTGAGTTTTAGAGAGAAAAAAGGCCATTTTTTAGTGTTATTTGGATAAAGGAGAGATAAAGAAGTTGGAAGGAGGTGGAAGTGGTGAAGATGGATTCGGACTTTTCCACCATCACCCTTGTAACCAGGAAGAATGAAAAAAAAATGCTTTAGAGAGAGGTGGGTTAAGGGTGATTTGAGTATTATTGTAATAAAATTATTTTTAAATATTTTTAACAAAAAATAATGGAAAAACTAACAAAAGAATCATGTAATGTAACTGAATAAGAAGTTAGGGATTGAATAGCTCATTTTTAAAAAATAAGGAACTAAAGTATTAATTTAGGTAAAATTTAGAGACTAAAAAGTATTTTACTCTAAAAACAAAAATAAACATTTGCAAATTTAACATCAAAATGGACTATTTTGGACCTTTTGAAACTAATTATCATTTTGATAATTTTCTTTGCCTTTATTAGTTTCCAAATAATCATTTTAATTCATAAGTGAACTAAATTTAAAGCTAGATATTTTCCATTTAGTTTTGCAAGATAAAATATTTTTTGCATCTTTAGTGCTTAAGTTCTTTAAAGTTTAGGTTTATGCTCCTTTTTAATTTCAAATCATTTCCACCACTTTACCTTATTTATACATACATAAAGTTTATTATTTTCAACTGGAAAAAAAATACTTGATTACTAGTGCTATATAAAATTTTAGTCCAATTAGATTGGACAATTTCATAAAAGTTTTCATTCTTATACTTTTTTTTTTCATATAGTTTAAAACACTAGTTACCTTGGTTTAGCCTTTATATTCAACCTAATATCATGAAATTTCATTAATTTAACTTATTAATATTATCATTTGTATTCTACACTTTACCATTTTAATTGAAATAAAAGATAAAAATCTCATTTTAATCCTCAATCTTTCCAAAAATCTAGTTTTTCACACCTTTTCATCTCCAATTTACATGCAAATTATTTTCATGCTTTAAGTTATTAAAATTACTTGATTTTAACCTCTAAACTCCTCATAACCTTCTCTTGTTTTAGGATCATTTTTTTATATAAAACTCACATTTTTATCAATTCTTCACCCACATAGTCCAGCCGAAGACATGCACTTAGTCTAGGTAGCATAAAATTAATTTTTACCAATTTTTCCACCATGAAACTTAAATCGACAATCCTAAAATTGATATTCCAACATTTTAAATCGATATTCAACCATAAATCCTCATTTTTTTATGAATCAAACACTACATGCAAATCAAAATCTAAACTAGATTAAGTGTTTTGAGCCATTATATTGGTATTACCTTTGTAAAACTTTGTGTTCTTGCTATGATCTTGATGATCTCCCTTTAGACTCAACTTTTTCCCTATTTTTCATGCAATAACCAAGATCATAAAGACTATGAAGGATTACAGGCATGAAACTCAAAGATTTACTCAAATACATTATTAGATTTCCTAACTCACCTTTGTAGATCTCTAACATGTTCTTTCTTTACTTGGTCTTCCATTTCCCATCTTTGGCTCTACCAATCTCTTCTTTAGGGTGAGATGATCTTTTTTTAGGGATTGGATTAAAAAAATATAAGGTTTTCGGGTTGTTTATAGTGAGTGGCCAAAGAAGGCTTGAGAGGAATTGTTTTGAAGTGTTTTTAATTTAAGTGACCAAAAGACCTTGAAGGGTTTAGGTCATTCTCATACTAACTATTCACAACCCGCCTAATTCAAACCAACCAGCACCACTCCGTAATAAAAATGTGATTTAAAAATTATTATAGATTTGATTGGTTTATATATTTTTTGTAATCCACACTTTATGGGTTTGAATGAATTTTTTTATTTTAATATAAGCAATCAACAAAATATATATATATATATATATATATATATATATATGAGCAATAAAAGAAATGAATTTTTATAAAAATATCTAAAAAGTTAAAATTTATTATAAAATACGATGTGCATTTAAAATCTCCAAATATTTTAATAGATACAAGTTGTAAATTTGTAAATTAAAATATATATAAGCTAATAATATATATGTCGTACATTAAAAGAAAATTATAACTTGAGTTTTCAATTTATATATGATCATGTGAACTTTTTATTTATTATTTTAAATTTATCATATTTAGATGAGTGGGGTATACTATAGAAATATAAGTGAGAGAAAAATTTTGTGGAGAGTTTGAGTGCGTACACTACCAGAAAATGTTTAATCTGCGATGGAATTTTGCGACGGAAAAAATTCCGTCTCTGTTTTGCGACAGATTTTACGATGGATTTACGACGGATTTTGCAACAGAAAAATTTCCGTAGCAAAAATATGGAGCCACAGATGAGATTTTTCCGCGCTACACTTTGCGACGGATTTATGACAGAATAGCGACGGATTTGTTTTGAATTAAAAAAAAAATTGAAACTTCCCAGAAATTTCCCAAAACCTTCCAAACACTTTCCCAGCACATTTAAAAAGGCCATCTCCATTTTCATCTGGGAATGAACCCTATCGGCAGCCGCCGACCCTACCACCAGACACCAGCCGCCACCAGACCCGTTTCCTTCCGTTCTGCCCGACACCAGCCCCAGCCCGATCTCAACTGCCAACCCGTTCTCAGCCTTCACAGAGACCATCGACCCTTCATCAAACCCGTCACAGCGGCTGGACACAGACACAGCAACGAGCGACAGGGCGACGGAGCGACGAGCGACGGGGAGGACGATCTGGACATAGTATCTTCACACAGCACCGTCTCTGCCGTTCTCAATATATCACCGTCACTCACCCTGTAAG
>CAOJBK012615693.1:0-13990 GCA_948294925.1 Codiaeum variegatum | reverse complement strand
TTTTTTACTACTTACATACCAATGCTAGTCATGTATTAGTCTATGGCATGTGGTGGCCATAATCAGTGGTATGTTGGGATAAGTGTTTAACCAAGAAAGGATTCATTAACTCGAGTAACCAAAGAAGGAATCCAGTAACTTCTGGTTGTTCTTGATAAGCAAATCCCTGGCTAGGATGGATAAGGTTCACTAGAAAGAGTTTCTAGTAGGAATCGGGTTTATCAAGAACTTAAACCAAAAAAAGGTCATATGATCTAATACATAGGGTTTGACTTCATCCATGACCCTAGCTAAGATCGAAAATCCGTAATGAAGGGATTTGAGTGTACGGTAATTATGATCGAGAGGTCCATGTTTATGTCGAGGATATGATCACCGACATTCATTTCTAATTAGGTAGTCGCGATATGTTATGCTAGGCGTCACTCACGACTTATGGGACTAAGTGTGGAATTAGGTTAACACACTTGGTGGGAAGAAAAGAGTTTTCTTTATCCCATTGCCAATTAGAACATAAACCTAGTAAGTCACATACCAAATAGTGATTCCCATTAGCTTGTTTGTATCATATTAATGATTAATTAAAGGGTTTAATTAATTGTTAATGATGATATAATTGAACATGTAATTAAATTTATAGGATCCTAACATATCTAGATGTTTAATTCACATAGAGGAAATTTATATTAAGTCTTAGTTTATATGGGATACAAATGGGTAGGACTAATTGAAATGATTTTAGACTAATGATCAAAATAATTAAGCTTGACATGAAAATGTTAGCTTAATCCACATGTGATGTGGTTAATTAAGGTTTAAAGATGATTCTTACTAATTATTTACTTAATCTAGTTGAGTAATTGATTAGTTAATTAGTCAATTATCAACTAGATCAAGTAACCATAATTTCCTAACATAGTTCCTTAATTTAGGGAAAAGTGGTTGGAGAAAGTATGGGTATAAATGTGGGATTGCTTCATCTTTTTTTCCTAAAACTTTCTCACACTCAAATTAAAAGATGATGGAGCAACTATTCATCATCTTCTCCAATGATCTAGAGAAAGAAACTCTCTAAGAGTTAGAGAGAGAAAGCTTCAAAATCACACCAAATTGAGAGAGTAAGTTTGTTTTGAGAGCATTTCTTTAAGAATAAACTCATTTTCAATTAACCCTTTAGAAGGGAGTTTGGAGACGCTCAAAGTCCAAAGCCATCCTCAAAGTCTCAAGTAAAGAAGCAAGAATTAAGCATTTGGGTAACCAAGAAGAGAAGATTCAAACTTCTTGATGAGAACTTGGGAATAAGCTTTTGGGAAAGGCTCGACATGTCTCAAGTTAGAAGCTTCGTTTTGCACACAATTGGTGAATATATCCATGGTTGAATTATGAGCCTTTCACAGGATTTAGACAAAGTGTTTGATAAATAAATAAACCCTCTATGTCAAAAGGATTTTGACATAGAAATGGTTTTTCAAAGAGTTTGAAGTATCAAATGATTTTGGCAAAATGCATTTACATAAACCCTAGGTTAGGGCATAGTTTCAAAGAGTTTGAAACATTGTCTAACTTAGTTTTGTTAAAAGAGTTTTAACAAAGTGTTATTTTTGAAAAAGTTTTGAAAATCGGAATGCGAATCTTTCGCGGGATTCGCCACTCTAATTTACTTCCGCTGCACGACTCGATGAATTCTCCCTTCAGGAGGTTTGGAATAGAGAAGTTCAAATGGAGTTTTGTAAGAATGAATTAGATAAGGGAGGCAATTTATGATGTGAACAACAGTAAATGTACATTCCCCTAAAAATTGATAATGTAGGTTGGCTTGAAATTTGAGAGCTCGGTCCACTTGAAGAATATAATGATGCTTACATTCCACAACTCCATTTTGTTGGGCCTTGTAAACATAAGAATGTTGAAAAATGACTCCATTATCATGAAAAATGACTGGAGAGACATGAATTCACTACCATTGTTAATGCGGAAAATTTTGATATGAGAGTCGAATTGAGTGTAAGCATAGCTAAAAAACATTTTAATAGAATTTATGCCTCATTTTATGACTCACTTAAAATATCCAAGTGAAACGAGTATAATCATCGACAATTGTAAGAAAATAGTGGGCTTCAAAAAGAGAAGAGTGATGATATCGACCCCATATATCGTAATGAATCAATTTAAAAGATCGAATAGTAGAAATTATACTAGTACTAAAAGGTAAATGTCTTTGCTTTTCTAAAGGACATATATTACAATCATTTTTAGATTGAATAGAAAAGTTCAAAAAATGCTTAACAATGAAACTTAAACAAGAAGACAACAATGACCAAGATGATTGTGCCTGAGATCAAAAGTGGTGTTTTGTGACGATGTTGCAAGCAAGTTATGTGGTGGTAAATAAGGAATTGTCATTTTGGGGTTTTTTCGCCACTAATTTCATCAAGTAGTATAGTATGTTACATTATTCACCTAAACCAATCGTCTTCCTTATTTCTAGATCCTGCAAGATACACTAATAGGGAAAAAAGTTATTAAACATCACAAACATCATAAACTTTGGTATGGACAACACATCATGCTGATGATAATAGTTACTGAGAGGAAAAGATCCTTTAGCAACAATATCAATCTTATCTCTGCTAGGTAATAAAATCGGTGGCAATGAGCAATTTTTAGTGGAATTTAATAAAGGAAATGAAGTAATATGATTTGATGCCCCACTGTTAATGATCCAATTATAGGGAACGACTTTGGACAACCTGGTTTTGTGACTGCATTTGCACTTGGAGGTGCATTTTGATTGAACTTTTGGTTTTTTTTTCATTCATATAAGCCATAAATTTATCAAATTAAGTTTGAGACATTGTGATATTCAACCCACCATCTTCATTTAACATTTTAGAAACTAGGTTCCCTGAAGGAGCTCTTATTCTACTATGCTGGCTTCCACACCTAACATAAGAATTGTATTTAGCCTTATGGTGGCCATGTGGATAGCTAATGATCTCACAATAAGCTTGAACTTAATGCCCTAGATTACCACATTATGTACATTGTGGATTTCCTCTACTAGTGCTATGAAAACATTATATATGTGGCCTTTCTCCTTTTCCTGTATTTGAATTAGGTCTCGAGTTATGTCTCACCGCCATTGCTGCACTTGAACTCGAATTAGCTGAATAAGGTTCAGTAAGGGATCATTGCTTTTCTTCTTGAGAGATGCAAGAATAGGCTTGGTGCACTTTTAGAAAAGGACTCATCATAAGATTTTGGCCACAAATTGTAGTGTAAGTTTCATTTAATCCCATCAAGAATTGCATAAGCTTTTATTGTTCTGATTGTAACACTTCATATGAAGCCAATTTATCCCCCAAACCTTTCAATTTAGTATAATAAGCTAAAACATATTATTGTTCTTGTCAAAGACAAGATATTTCTCACTATATCTCAAAAATACTAGGTGGTTACCTTGAGAGAAACACTAATGGAGATCTTCCCACACTTCATGACCAGTTGGGTAATACATGACGTTATTAATAATTTTTGAATTGACAGTATTAAGGAGCAAAGAGTGAACCATTTTGTTACATTGCAACCAAGTCGCATAACCTTTTAGATCAGATGTGACTGAAGGAGAGTCATCAATGAATCTGAGTTTATTTTTTTGGAGTTTAAAGCCAAAGTCATGGATCTTTTCTAACTTGAATAGTTGTCTTCATTCAAATATTTAGAGACTAGGATTAACCCCGCATGATCAGAGTGATGAGTGAAAAAGAGATTAGAGATGTCAGATTTTGATGAATATGATGAAATAGGGATGGCAATTAATTTGCCAGACTTTGGCGATGATGGTGAAGCTTCATTGTTATTGTTAGACATGGTGACTAATAGAGAGTATTCATGATTCTATTCCAGTTATGATACCATGTAAAATATGATAATTGATACGGTTGAATTGGAAGAGTTGATTGATACAACAATACACCTTTTATACAAGACTAATTACAAGGGTGACATATTCCTATCCTACAAGTCAGGAGCTGATTTTCTAATTAGAATACATATAAGAAAATTACAACTAAGATGCAATCTTTATAAATACTCAACATTAATATAGAGAACCAACATTAATATGGAAAATATAACAACTTGATTTCCTAATAGAAGGAGACAGAGACTAACTCGGCAATATATTGTCGCATCTTATGTATCATTGTAGTTTGCTCTAGCGCTTATGGCTAAGCAAGCTTAACAATCATCTCCCTTAGCACCTCCTCAGAGTGGTAATTTAGAAAGACTCTTGATCTAGTGAGCTAGAGGAAGAGCTTACTTGTAATGAACTGGGCTTGGCGAAGTACTGTGATCCACTAATGCGATGATCATACGCCCACCAATCAAAAGGTTCCACCTTGACTACCTTGATGTATACAACTCGCTATATCTCTAGAGGAATATGTCTACAAGACACTTGGGCTATTGCAATCTCACCCTCTCAAACTCCAACATTTGAGTTATATACTAAAAGTAAAGCTCCTCTAGATGTCCCTATAGTTATAACCATTAAGTATTAAAGATTTAAACCAAATATAAGTTTAATAAATAAAGAATAATTAAAGTTTACGCCTCTGTAACTTTTAATGTTTGTGGACCTACTCCCCTGACTTCTTATTGATCTTGTATAGATATCTTTGTCTCCTCTCATGTCTACAGGGAAATTCTTCCCTAAACCGAGTGTATAAGCTAGCTAATTTCATACTCTTAATAAATAAAAAACTAGATATTTTAATATTTGTAACTAATTTGCCATTTTATTTTGCCAAGTGAAAATACCCTAATACTTTTTTTACTCAAAATCTCTCCCTCTCATTAGCTGGTGGGTATTTCTTGTTGGTTGCCTAAAAAATTCATGTTAATTATAACAAATATCAATGAAAAACTAACAAATAAATAAATTACATATCGACTTCAACTTAGGTTCTAAAATGGTGATGGAGTCACTCATGAGATGGCTTATTGTCTAGTTCCAATTTCTTTAAAAGCCTGTTCTTCCTATTCTTCATGGAATGTGCCTACTAGTCATTCTTGGATAACTCTCTAGTGTAATTCTCATAGACACTCTTTGATATCCAAATAAGCTTGCATTCATTACTATGTCAGACCTTGTGTAGTGTGTCCATATATCGACAAGTAGCCACCAAATCCCAAGCACAAACACACTACATCATCTACCACCCATACCACCAAAACTTTTTTTATAAAATGAAAAAAAACAATTCATTAATCATAAAAAAACTATAAATGAAATTGACCAAAAAAAGAGAGAGTGAGATAAATATTCATTATTACCTTAAACTCTCTCTAAGAACTCTCTTTCTTATCTTGGGGCATGACACCCCAGTTATACCCCTCATCACACATTGATTTATTAAAGCTTTTTTGTGATATTAAAGTCCTTGTGATGATACATGAACATTTAGGTAAATAAATGTAATAGTAGCACCAACAATTTAAGAATGTTGAAAATTCTAACAAAAGTTTGACAGAGTTTCCTTAAATATTAGACATTCCCCTTATGAAAAATAAATAAATAATGTTTTTAATATCAACAATCAATCCATTAATACCACATGATCCCTCCTAAGTTTCCCAGTCAATAAGAAAATAATAATTAACTTGATCAAATTATATTGAAATAATTAAATCCAAATAGTAATAAAAATAAATTAACCTAAGCTAGAAAACAAATGAAATCAATTGAATTATCTTAATCTTTGTTTACGAGTCGATCTAGATCTTGTCAATCCCCAATTTGTATGATTAATTATTAGAGACTTATGGCCTTTTTGACTCCTTTATAGGAGTTGGTGTAAATAATGGGCATAGGGTCGTTTGTGGGTCATCCCATATAGACTTAGGGACATCTTTTGTCTTCCTAGAAATATTCATAATAATGTGAATATATTTTCAAAAGGATTCTTCTTGATGTGCATGTTGTTAAGGTTATGCCTTATTAAATATGTCTTTTTAGTATGGTAATGTTGGGATTATAACTCAAAATCCTAATAGGATTTGGAATAGTTTTTTTCTAAGTTGTGTTTGAGAAATATTCCCTAATTGGGTGGGATAGTATTTCCTTTATAGAGTAGAATTATTATTATTATTATTATTATTATTATTATTATTATTATTATTTTCCTATTTAAATGAGAATCCTTATTAAATAGATATGTAATAGGTAGCACTATAAATAGGAGTATTATGAAGAGATATAGATGTTGTGTTGAGAAAATTATTATAAAGTTGAGGGTGGTGTTCAACACCAAATTTGTAATTTTTTGAGAATAATGAAGAGAGATGGATTCAACCACCATTAAAACAATATTGTGTGTGTTTTTCTTTCTTCCTAAATTCACATTAAAATTCTTAACAAATGGTATCAGAACTTGGTTAGTTGAAGTAGATTGTGTTATTAAGAGAAAAATGTGTGAGAATTCACAAAAGGTACAAATCTCTTTTTTTGATGGTAAGATGAATTTTATGGTATGGAACAACACCATTGAAGACTATTTGGTACAATAGAATCTAGATGAAACTCTTGAAGGTGAAAAAACTTCAACCAATTGGTGTGTCAACTAAAGAATGCAGATGCGATGATTTCTGATCAAGAGAAGACCCTTTTGTTGTTGGTATCACTCCTTAAAACATATAAGCCAATAGTCCAAATTTTACTTATGGAAAGATTGAAGATCACTTTGGATGAGGCTATGATGGTTCTTAGGGAGAATGATAGGATGATGGGAAGGGTTGATAGTGAAGATATTGGTGATAGTGAGGCGTTAGTAGCTGAAAACTCTTATCGAGGATGTGACAAAGAAAAAAAGGGCAATGGTAGATATCGAGGGAAATCTAGGTCTCAATCTAGGCCTAAATATGATTATATTGAGAAAGACTATTATTGTTGAGGGAAGAAGGGCCATATCCAATGAATATGTAAAGAGTTAAAAGATGATATCAAAAGAGTGAAAAATTTTAATGGGAAAGGAATTGAAGAGAAGGGAGAAATAAATATTTGTTTAAGTGACTCTAATTGTGAAGATAGACCATTTATGGTTATGGAGGATGATGAAGGGAAGTATCAAGGTGAATGGATTTTAGATAGTGCATGTTCTAACCGTATTTGTGCAAATCATAAGAGTTTCACAAATTATGAGCCATGTGAAAATAAGTTCATCATTTTACCTAGTGGGATTGATTTGAAAATTGAAGGAATAGAAAAACTTAAGGTGAGAGCTCACGATAGGATAGTGAGAAGATTAGGGAATGTAAGACATGTGCCAAAATTAAAGAGGAACCTAATCTCCCTAGGTAAGTTAGATAAGAATAGTTGTAATTTCAAATCTAGTGATTGTATAATGAAGGTGACTAAGGGGAACTTAGTAATCATGAATGGTGAGATGAATAAAATGGATGTGTATATGTTGTGGGGAAGCACTGTGATAAAGAATTGAGAAATTGTTAGGCATCATAATAAGGAAAATAAGAAAAGACATGAAGTAAAGATTAGATCATATTTCAAAGTGACATTTACTGATATTGTTCGAGGGATTTAAATAGCATGATCAAGAGATTCTAATGCAAGGTGGAGACTTTGAATTGTTGATTATAAGATTTTGAGTCAAGGTAGAGATTGTTGGGATTATGACTCAAAATCCTAATATGATTTGAAATTTTTTTTCTTAGTTGTGTTTGAGAAATATTCCTTAATTGGGTGAGATAGTATTTCCTTTATAAAGTATAATTATTATTTTCTTATTATTTCTATTTTAATATTGTCATGTTTATATAAGAATCCTTATTAAATATAAATGTAATAGGTAACACTATAAATATGAGTATTATAGAGAGATTTGGATATTGTGTTGAGAGAATTATTGTGAGGATGGTGGTGGTGTTCAACATCAAATTTGTAATTTTTTGAGAATAGTGAAGAGGGGTGGATTCAACCACTATTAAAAAAATATTGTGTTTATTTATTTTTACCTAAATTCACATTAAAATTCCTAACATGTAAATCCAAAAATATGCTTTATTTCCTCAAACCAAACACTTTAGTAATATTGACTTCTAAAGCAATGTCTTCAATGACCATCAAACTTCTTTGTTATTAATCACATAATGAATCTTTTTCCTTTCACTTTTCATCAAACACATTAATCGTAAGCAAATTAGTCTCAAAAATACCATCATCCATAATAGCAAGATTTGCAAATTCATTTTTTTAGCTTCCAAACTTATAAACTAATCATGGATCTTTTTAAGTTTATTGAATTCTATAATATCTTCCTTCAACTTTTTATAATTATGTTGGACGTACCCCTAGTCATGACTGTAATAACATTCTTTATTAGTATAGTGTACTCATGGTCATATAATTAAATTTGATTTACTATTATTTTCTTATATTCCTCTTTAAGTACATCTACCATGACTAGAACTCACTAGAAAAGCTCCACCTTCAATACTATTTTTTGGCTCTTTTAATTTTGATGTTCTAAATAACAACAATTACTTCCTCCATTGCTACTGGTTGCTTTCTAGCTATGATTATTAGCAAAATTATGGTAGAAAGACCAAAAGGATTATTTTCTTATCCTTACAATTTACACCCAAACTAACCAATTATATTATTGACCATTTAAACTTATTAAAATGATCTCGAACATCGTCACTTTCATCCATCTTCAATCCATATAATTTTTTAAATTCAAATATAGTTTGTTAGTAAGAGATTTTAACATATAAAACTCCAATTTCTTAAATAATCTAATTGGAGAAATCTTATTCAACATATCATACTTTACATTAGGGGTTAAAGTCAAATAAATCGTACTTATATCTGTTGTTTGCAAATCTTTTTATTCTTCATCTTTTAATACTGATGGCTTGTCCTCTTTCAATGTTCTAATTAATCCTTATTGTGCAAGGATATCCTTGAAGGTACTTTACATAAACTAAAATTATTTTCCCAATCGAATAACTCCACCTCAAATTTGATCCCATCATTCTCATATTTTTTACTTTTGAACCAATGGTACCACTTGTTTGGAAAAAAAACCGAAACAATAATTAATATAATGATGGGAATCAAAATATTCTATGGCTCGATGCAAGTCTACTCCACCAAAAAAATATACCAAATAATGAATCAACAAATAGAACCACTAAATAAAACAAAGGCACTTCTACCTTTCCACTTTGTATCTCATTAAACTATTTTGTCTTAACATTAAGCCTCTACCATAATCTCTACGATTATTAATCTTACTACCACACTATAATCTCAACTCGTCTTACACCTATATATAGGCCTAACTCTAAATCCAAATCCAATTTGGATTCTACAAAATTTTATTGCTAATCCAAATCTTATTATTTAACTAAAATACCTATTCATTATGAATTAAGGTAATTTTTTTTCAACTAGGAAATTCAGAAAAAAAAATCCTAATAGAAAATAATAGAAAGTGATCTCTCTTTTGTCATCTCATAGAATTCCTTCATCAAAATAATCCAATTCTAAAGAATCACTTATAAGGTGTTGCCAATAAAACAAAGTTATAACATTAAGTTCTTTGAGTGTTGCCAATAGTCAACTTATATATCTAGCCTAACCTCAAATGACTTTCAGTTTATGTAACCACCTTTGCGACCAGTTACAAATCTATCATGATATATATGGACGACATACATGACACCATCTGTTTTTGCCACCTTGGATGTAGAAGTATCGTATGACACCATCTCCCTAGGCCAATTTGGACTATAGTGGATATGTAAGTAATGGTAAAGGTGGCGACCTAAATTGAAAATCATTTTAGATTAGACACTACAAGAAAATTGCAATTTACCGACTCCGATTATTTATCCAATTTTTTGGGTTTGTAATTACCAACCCAATAATTATACTTACCGACCAAATTGTGACACAATAAGAAAAAAAAATTAAATAAATTATTTACCGATGACTTACCGACCCAAAAAATGGGTCACTAAATTACTAACACAATTTCGGAGTCGGTAAGTCGTCACTAAATTGGCGGCAAAATTTATTTACTTCCCACAAAAAATATACTGACTAGTTTTTGATGAATTAATTGAGTTGGTAATTAGTAACCCATTTTTTGGGTCAGTATGTAGTCAGTAACTTAGTGGAGAGAAATCAAATATTTTCATGAAAATTTGGCGGTGATGTTTTAATATTTATCGACCCAATTTTGGAGTTGGTAAGGGATCAGTAATGTTTTAATATAAAAACTAAAATTCCACACCTCAAACAGAACCAACCAAATATAATTTTGAGCTAGAGGGAGAGAGACAAGGAAATAAAGTAATCGAGGGAGAGAGACGAAGCTTCTCCAGCCACCGTTCTTGAGCCAGCCACTAGTGGATTAAAGGCCCGACGTCGGCGACTCTAGGGAAGCGGATGGTAGCAATGGACGATGAGTAGCGGCGACAGAAAATTGATTTAAAGGTCCAATGACTACCTCTGGTGACGACGAAACTTGTTTATCGACCCCTCTGTTTCCCCTTCTTCTTCTTCGAAACCACAAAATCCTAGCTATTTCCACCACCGAACTTCAACCTTTGTTTCAGCCCTAGTTTCAGTGATGTCACATTCCTTAACAGTAGTGGGAAGGATAACTACCAGGGTAACAGGGGTAGCCGAAGCCGTCGTGCCCCTTAAAATGATAGGGAAGGCTATTCAGTCACATGTGAAAACTTTTGAAGCCATGGCTATCAATCTCTCTCAACTCCTCCCATCAGGTTCTTTACTTACTCTTTTATATTATTTTTTCCATTCTAATTTTCTCGAGAAAGCAAAGCAGAAAAATGTAACTGGCTTTTTAATTTTTTTTTTAGTTATTTAATTGACATGTGCATAGGATCTAAAATATAGGTAATAATGAAAGGAGATAAGGAGCTTGTTAGCACTCTTAGGGGCTTTGACATCAATGTCAACATGGTTCTCAAAGATGTTGCTGAATAGTAAGTTACTCTCTTTCTCTTTAAGCTTTTTCTATTTCATTTGAGGGTTTAAGAGAATTTATTTCCTTCCATGAATTTCATATTTGTGTCAAGTGTTTGCTTAGGTATTTATTGGATTGATTATTGACTTTGTGTCCATACTATTTGTTTATGAATGTATTTACAGTAGTTATATGGTGTTTATTGTTGTTGTGGTTGCTATTTTTCCCCTTTTTGATGAGTAACTTTGCTAGGAGATTTGAGTATTTTACATTTTCAGTTATTGATAGTTATGGTGCATAACAAAATTTGTGATTTCCTTTTCAATTTAATTATGCCAGCCAACATACTTCTATTTTGGTTTTCCCATAACACTTGGATAATAGGATGTTTAAGAGAGTCCTTATGAATTTGTGAAGACTTATTAAGGATAAACCTGAATATTATGTGTTGCTGATTTAATGAGCATTTGATTTGGCTTTGGGTGTTTAGTTTTCTCTAAAATTGTTTGATTTTTGTCAAAAAGTTTATATATTTGAGTGGACATTGCTATTTTTAGGCCTTATATATGTATACCCACTTTGTCATTTTGCTGTTTTATATGTTCAACTTATTGGGCTTGATTTGGATTTAGGTATTTAGTTTTCTCTGAAATTGTTTGATTTGTGTGAAAGTTTGCACCTTTGAGTGGACATGGCATTTTTTTGGCCTTAATATGTATACCTTCTTTGACGTTTTGCTATTTTCTGTGTTTAACATATGAGTCTGATTGGGATTCAGGCATTTAGTTTTCTTTGAAATTGTTTGATTTGTGTGAAAAAATTTCATATCTTTGAGTGCACACTGCACTTTTTGGACCTTATACTGGTGGTTTGAAATGCTAAAAATGATTTTGAGTCATAACCAAGATGAAGATCAAGTTTAATTGAGTTGTTTTATGAGTTTTAAAGTTTTCTCTTTCAATTTTATATTGTTAGATTCATGGCTTTAAGTCTTTTGTTTATCTAGTTTCTTTCCTAGATAATATGAGTTTGCAGTGTTGCATTTGTGAAGAAATTTGTTAGAATATTTATGACTTTGACAATTATGAAAAACCTCAACCTTATTTCATTTCTTATTACATATATCACAATGGATGTCTGGTCTTTTGGTAAAATCATCAGTTAAATTGGGCTTTTACTTGTTTTAAATGTTGTTGCTGCTATACCAGAGTAAGATGACAATTATGTAGTAGTGTTTGGCTGGTCATTAGTCAGTAGTGTTTTGCTAAATGTCAGTAATTCTAACTATTAGAGAATATGGTTCTATTTTGTTTAAGTTTTTATAAATCTTAATTCTAAGAAGAAATATAGGATGATTAAGCAAGGTATCTATTAAATTTTCTTTGCTATGCTAATGTTTAGGTTTATTCAACTCTTACTACATAGTCATTATGTTTTCTAGAAGTAGAGAGGATGAAAAATACAAGATGAAAAATGGTTTGCATGAATTCCTTCCAAAGAGCAAGCTAAACCACAGACAATATGGTAATCAGAACAGTTTAATGACAAAAGAACATATATTGAACAACCTAAATGAAATGAGTGTAGATGAGGTAATGCTTCCTACTTTTACTTTAGTTTTTATTTTCATAATGAGTCTGTAGATGCTTTATGCTTCAAGCAAATGCAACAAACCAACATACCTGATAAGTTTTTTGTTTAACAGGCGATCGAGAAGAACAAGTTATTCATATTAGATTACTATGATGTTTTGATGCCATATTTGAGGCGGATAAATACCAACACCAAAAAGATTTATGCATCAAGGACAATCCTTTTCCTGAAAGACGATGGAGCATTAAAGCCATTGGCAATTGAATTAAGCTTGCCTCATTCTGAGGGAGATCAATTTGGAGTAGTAAGCAATGTATACACACCTGGTGCAGATGGCATAGAAGGTTCTATTTGGCAACTGGCTAAAGCTTATGTTGTCGTGAATGACTCAGGATTCCATCAGCTAATTAATCACTGTTACAAGTCTTAAAATTCAAATAAACCTCAGTTTAACAAGCATTTAAATGCAGGCACTAATTTAATTCTTTATTTTATAGGTTGCACAAAGATGTAGTGATTGAACCCTTTATGATTGCGACAGATAGGTAGCTAAGTGTGCTTCATCCAGACTTGATTACCAAGTAAGTCAGGATGTGCATTGGGTTTTGCAATATATGTCTTGATGAAAATTGGTTCTTCAACTAAAATTTTGCATGACAGCAATTTGCTCATATAGCTGATTGGCATTTGTTGCTTTAGGATTTTGAAATCACTAAGAAATACATAAAGGAACCTATTTCTGTCGCAAAGTTCTTGGATGTTCTACGTAAGTATTATACATCTTCTAACACAATCTCTTGGTGCTCATAAATTTTGCATGGAAAATGCTGATTGCTATATTACTGTTTAGTTTGTTTTCTTTTAGTTTTCACTCCTCAATCCTCATTTTACTCAAGCTTTCATTCATCAAGAAGTCACTACACTTTGCAACATGTGTTTGGGGAATATGATGCAACCTTCTATTATAGGATTCAAACACTTTCATTATGTTATACAACTAGCATATGTTGTTATGTTCTTCTAGGATCATGTCCTTTAGTATTATGTTGCTCCACTTTGCTTGTGATTTCTTCTAACTACTTTTTAGAATTTCTAGAATTCATCGTTGCATGGCACGTGACACTTTTTTTTTATTTTTAATTAATTATTATATTCATTATGATTTTATATATTTATTAATATATATTTCAAATAATTTTGATATATAAATACTCAATGCTCCACAAAGATGCTAGGAATGAGTCCAAGCCTTCTTGGTTCATTTCTGCATTATCTGTGTAACTATTTTCTTGCATAAACTACCTTCATTCTAAATTTCATTGTGATTACATATATCCTTGGTTCTGTTCGTTACTGGCACATCTTGACTATAGTAGGCA
>CAOJBK012615201.1:0-15626 GCA_948294925.1 Codiaeum variegatum | reverse complement strand
GCCAACAAAATGTAGTGCCTATAAATGATGGAGTGGAGGTACAATCAAATGAAATCCAAGCTACTTCACAAAAAAGGGAAACTCAACATCCAAGGGTGAGAAATGAAGTTAAAGGAACTCAAGTCGTTGGAGATCCTACCCAATGAGTTAGGACAAGATCACAAATTTACAACACTTGTTAATTTGTGGCATTCTTATCATTGATGGAACCAAAAGGTGTCAAACTAGTAACTAAGGATGAGCATTGGACACTAGCCATACAAGAGTAGCTCAATCAATTTGGAAGGAGCCAAGTATGGACACAAGTATTAAAGCCAACACATCATCCCCTCATTGGAACCAAATGGGTTTTCCAGAACAAGATTGACGAATCTGGCAATGTGGTAAGGAACAAAGCCTGTTTGGTAGCTAAGGACTATTTCCAAGAGGAAGGTATTGACTTTAATGAAACTTATGCTCTCGTAGCTAGGATAAAAGCAATTAGAATGTTACTTTCCTTTGCTTGTCTTAAAAATTTCACTCTTTCCAATGGATGTCAAAAGTGCCTTTCTAAATGGTTTTATTCAAGAGGAATTGTATGTTGAACAACCTCCTGGTTTTGAGGATTTTAAATACCCAAATCATGTTTGTAAACTTCAAAAAGCTTTATATGGTTTGAAATAAGCTCCTAGAGTTTGGTATGAGAGGTTGAGCAACTTTTTGATTGAAAATGGTTTTACTAAGGTAAAGTTGATGCACTCTTTTCATAAAAAATCAAGGGCAAGACACTTTAATTATTTAAATCTATATTGATAACATAATTTTTGGTGCCACTAATGAATTTCTTTACAAGGAATTTTCTAAGTCTATTCAAGGTGAATTCTAAATGAGCATGATGGGAGAACTCAACTTTTTCTTGGGGTTGTAAATCAAGCAATTAAAGCATGACACCTTAGTTGACCAATCAAAATATGCTAAGGAATTACTGAAGAAGTTTGATATGGATGAGGCAAGACCACATAACACTCCCATGAGCACTATGGTCAAAATGGATACATAGGGTAATTTCATTGACTCAAAACTTTATAGCAGCATGATAGGGTCATTGTTGTATTTGACTACATCTAGACCAGATATATTGCATAGTGTATGCACGTGTGCTAGGTTCCAATCGAATCCTAAAGAATCACATCTAGCATGTGTCAAACGAATCCTAAGATACCTAGTGGATACATCAAACCTTGGGTTATGGTATCCAAAAGGACCATCTTTTGATTTGGTTGGTTATTCGGATGCCGACTTTGGTGGTTGTAGGATTGATTGAAAAAGCACTAGTGGTACATGTCAATTTCTAAGTGGCATGTTAGTTTCATGGTTTTAAAAAAAGCAAGACTCAGTAGCATTATCAACTGTGGAAGCAGAGTATGTAGCAACCATGTGTTATTGCACTCAACTTCTATGGATAAGACTTGAGGATTATGGCATGGCATTGCATTGCATACCCATTAAATGTGATAGTACAAGTGCCATAAACTTGTCTAAGAACCACATTCATCATTATAGGACTAAGCATATAGATATAAGACATCATTTTCTTAGAGACAATGCATTAAAATGACATATTGCATTGGAGTTTGTTGACACTAAGCACCAACTAGCAGATATCTTCACCAAACCGCTTGATAAGAAAGCACTTTATTACATTCAGAGGGAACTAGGCATGATTGATGCCTCACAGGTATAATCTAACATTAAACCTCTTTATTTGGTGAGTTTGGCTGTCCATATTTTGATGAATATATGATTCTTTGTGATATGATGTGTTTGTGTATGTGGCATGCTTATTGTATTGTTATATGAATGAAATTAAATGAGATTTGATTCAATTTGATGAATCAATTCACTTTAAGGTTGTTTATATATTGATTTAGATGTCGTGAATGAGAATTAGTGTAAACATACCATATGTACCATAAATCTTTTTGAAAAATCTCAAAATCACTTATTTTCAAAAATCCAGCATTGCATATTCCCATATAGACCTTTGTCAATACGACCGTATCCAAATTGCTTGAATTTTTCAAAATGGTTTTGTGCTAGCATACGCCCGTATAGAACACTTTCTATATGACCGTATCCAATTGCTGAAATTTTTCAAAATGATTATGTGCCAGATACGCCCGTATGGAATGGACTCTATACGCCCGTATCCAGTGCGATATCTAGAAAGTATAAAAGGAATTTTAAGTTCTTTCAATCATTTTAAACCCTAATTTAACTCCTTAGAAAATGAAAACCTATTCTCTTTTAATCCAATCTTCATTTTCGATAAGTTTTAGTGATTTTTTGGTGTTTCAAACAAGACTTCACCCTTTAATTCTTGTTTTTCCCTTCATATCACCCCAAAACCCTAATTTCTAAAGGTTTTCCCTTAATTTCCTTTCAAACCCTACAACTTTGCTATCATCATAAGGAGATTAAGAGGTGAAAGTAGTGGTTCAAAAAGGGATAGAGTGGACCCAAATGTGGCAAGTTCCTTAAGAGGAATTAGTACTCGTCACTCAAGGCAAGAATGGGATGCTCCAAACATTCCTTAGGGTAAGCCTTCATCCCAATAACCTTGGTTTTACTTTTTATACCACTGAGGCTAGTCATAAATATGATACATTATTGAAGAGAGGGATGCCCACGACCTGTATTCCCCTAAACCTATCTAGCTTGACAAACTTAAGGGTTGAGGAGTATTTAAGGAATTTCTTAAAACCTTTGTTCCCCACATGTAAATGCTCACTATCTTCCCAAGAGGTATACCAAAACCTTACCACTGAATTTTTCTCTACCTTAAAAATTGATGAGAATGAGAATGATAGAAACTTTTGGTTTAGATATAAGACTCGATGTAAGGAACATCACACATCGGCTAGATAATTGGGTAACTACTTGGGTTTTCATGGAGATGAGGGTGTGATTGGGATTCCATATAATTGGAACGAGAAGGCTACATGGAAATAAATTACTAATGGTTTAGACTTACTAATTAATCAAAATGTCAAGGCCTCTGAAATCTCAAGTGTGCAGACTAGGATGACACACAAAATCATTGTGTCGACCTTGCTTATAAAGAAGAACCATATTAAAATCTCTCGGATTGAAATCTTCCTCATCGAGTGTCTCATAAATGGAAAAAAGATTAATGGAGCTCATTTCTCAATAAATGCTTGGAAGCATTTCTTGACAAGGATGACGAGGAAGATACATTGGGGTTGGGTGGTTACATTAATAGCAACCAAGGTTAGGTCATTTAAGAAGGAACATTTTGAGCAATATATCATTCCTTGTAAGAAGATGGATTATCTCAACATGGAGACATCGTAAGAAGATACCTTGTGCTCGTACTAGACTTCGCCCCTCTTACCCTGAAAGAGATTGCTTTACGTGCTCAAGAGATAGCACATGGACTTAGGAAAGGTGACTTTAGTGATGACGATGAGGAGGTGGAGATGCAAGCGTTGGAGGAAGCGATGGAGAGGAAGTCGACGAAGAAACCCCATGGTTCCAAGATATGGTTCTAGGGATTATTGATGAAAATGCAAGGAATTTGGCAAGTTTTTGCCTTGAATTCAACACTCGGCTTAGCTTTATGAAGGACAAGATCACCACATATGGCATGCGGAAAGCTGGGATATTTGATATGGTGACAGCCATGGGCAAGAAGCAAGATGCCTTTCACACCATAATGAGTGATTTCATGAAGTCTTTCCCACCTCTGGCCGTCTAAAATTCTTGTTTTTATCAAACCAAACTTGTTTTTATTACTCGTTTTTCTTTTACAACCTTATGGTACATTTTGAATGTTTTATGTTTACATTTTCTTATGTATGGTACATTGGCTTTTTTAAAAGCCTCTTTTATGGTTTATTGTTGTTTTGGTTTAATATATATATATATATATATATATATATCATTTGCTAATTTTTTTACATTATTTTGGTCTTTTTTTTTATATTTTGATTATTATATTATGGATATTGTGTTGTTATTATTGATTGGATAATTAGCTTAGTTTTACACCTTTTTGCTTGATGACAAAAAGGGGAGACAAGTTAAGTTTTAAGCCTTGTATATCGTTCAAAAGTTACATTTTAAGCGTTGTACAGTAAAACCTTTCTAAATTAATATGATTCATAGAAAATTTTTTTTATTAATTAACGGAGGTTATTAATTTGTAGAATATACATATGGAAAAAGTGATCTCAAATTTCTAATTTTATTATTTATTATTTGCAACTTACAATAAATTTAATATATAGTTTCAACAAAAAAATAACAAATAAAAATCTTATAACAATGACGATGCTAAAAAAAGAATAAGAAATTAAAAAAAATATGGATGATAATAATCTTGAATGATCTAACAAATAGAAATGTATGTTATTTATTCATATATTTATCTATTTAACTTTTTAAATCTCACTAAATATTGTAATTCATAAGGTAATATGAAATATATAATTTAAAATTAGAATAAAAAAGAAAAAAGCAAGGTATATTAGGTAAATGATTTTCTAAGAAATATGATTCTGCTAATTAATACTACTAAGGGATTTTTAGGATTTTGTATTAAATATTATATAGTGGAAATATTAATTTATTTATATGGAACGAAGTTGGTTCTATGAAATTATATTAAATTTTAAAGATTATTAATTTAGAGAGGTTTTACTGTATATTATTTGATATTGATAATATGGCTTGATATTGTTGAGTTATGGATTGATTTTTGTTGATATTTCCATTTAGGTACATTTTGAGCAATTTGTAATGTTTTATGCATACTTGTGGCAAACAAGCTTTTACTTGATAATTTAAATTAATTTATGCATATATATTGCATACAAGTTATTGCTTGGTAAAATGAATTTTGCATTGTTTGTAAAAACAATTTTTTATTAAAAATTTTCATAAAAAATGTTGGCATACCGACAGGGGGAGTAATGCCAATTTTTTGCAAAAAAATTTGACAAAGGCTTTATGTTTAATTTTATAGCATTTCATTATTTTTTCTTGAAACTAGACTAAGGTTTTGTCAACATAAAAAAATGGAAGATTGTTGTCCTCCATATTTTGATGATTCCAAAACTGTTAATATAGTTATTCATTAAATTAAAATGCATTTGTCAAAATTGCATTTGATTGAGCTTATAATGAAAGTAAGGCATCAATGTATGTTTTTGAGATTTAAAATATGTGCCTATACACTTTGAACGTACTAACAAATATTTAGAATCAAAGTGTTATTGAAAAATGCAGAAACACTAGGATATGCCCGTATGTAGATTATCTATACAACCGTATGTAGGAATGGATACAACGGTATAGACTTAAGTCTATACGCCCGTGTGTCAGTGCAGAATGGTTTTGGAATTCTTGGGCATTCGGATACGCCCATATAGAGATAGATCTATATGCTCGTATGCTAGTCCAGTAAAGATTGGGAATTCTAGGATTTTTTATACGCCCATATGCACAGGGGAGCATACCCCCATATGGAATCCAATAGCTATTTATTTTAAATTCAACAACTGGATACACCCGTATCCTTTGACAATGATTGAACACAATGGCATCATGTGTACAATTTGAACATTGGAGAGGTGTTTTTGACCCTAAATTGGCACAAGTATATAAAGAATAATCAAAAACAAAGTCAAAATAACAACTATACTATTCCATTGAGATTATTAACATTTGTTCTCGATTTCATTGTTCTTAAAGCTTAATCTTTTCACATTTTCTTAAACCATTATACTCACTGTAATCTTTAGGTTTAAGAAAATACTTTAGCTAGGTTTTCACTTGAATATTCTTATCCTAACTCATTGTAAACAAGTCTTTTGACTTGAAACTCTTGTAAAAATACTTGATTGGGAGTAATTGACTCTAATCATTGTATTTGGGTGAAATCTCATATAATTAGAAGCTTAGAGGCTTCAAAGTGAAGATAGTGAAACCTCAATCAGTTGGATTGAGAGAGTGGACGTAAGAGGAGGACTCTGAACCACTATAACTGAGCATTCTCTACTCTTTCACTATTTATTTATTGTTTACTTTGAATGCTATGTTTTTCTTTGTGAATTAGTGATTTGAAATTGGTTATTTATAGATATGAGTTTATTAACCTTAATCATTTTAAGTTAATGATTGCTAATCACTTGAAAAAGATTTTGAAGATTTAAAATTAACCCTACCAACCACCCCCCCCCCTACACCACCACCTCTTGGTGTCCCTATTTGGGGTAACAAAGATCATACCCATGTTCCTAAGTACTCTAATGGTGAGGTGATTAATCCCAAGGATTAGACTGAAGCTATCAAGAAAAAGGTTCAAAGAAATGATAAGGCGATTGACCTTATCTTTTGTGCACTTGATGAGACGAAATTCAATCGAGTTTCAGCTTGTGAAATGGCTAAGGAGATATGAGACATTCTTAGATATACACATGAAGGCACAAGCAAATTGAAGTCCTCAAAGCTCATAATGCTTTCTACTAGCTATGAAAACTTCAAGTTTATGGAAAATAAGAGCATCTCTAGCATGTATACAAGGTTCACTACTATAGTAAATGAGCTAAGAGGCCTTGGCAAGACCTTCAACAACAAAGACATGTTAGTCAAGATCATTCAATATCTTTCGGCCAAATATGACTCCAAAGTGGATGCAATTAAGTCATTATCGTATTTTAAAAAGATGATCGTAGAGAATCTCATTGGTACACTCCTAACACATGAGATGAAGCTTAAATCAAGAATGGAGCTTAGAGGCACTCCAACTGCTTCGACCAAAAAGGAGAAGCCTCTTGCACTTATAGTCACATATAAGGAGAAGCATTCCAAGAAGGAAGCTCCTAGTGATGAAAGTGAATAAGATGATGAGATAGCATTTCTTGCAAAGAAATTTAAGAAATACATATCTAAAGGTAAGTTCAAGAAGAAGGAGTCTAAAAAGGATAAAGTTAAGGGAAATGGCATTGTGTTATATGAATGTAAGAAGCCCAAACATATTAGACAAGATTGCTATGTATACAAGGCCAAGAAGGGTAAGGAGAAGAAGAGCTCATACAAGAGCAAAGACAAGGCATATGCAATTTAGAGTGGAAGTGATGATGAATCATTCGATATAGAAGAAGAGACCAACTTGTGTTTGATGGAACAAGAGTAAAGCATTGAGGAAGATGATGAGATAACTCCCGAAACCTATTATTTTGATGAGTTACAAAATGCTTTTGATGAACTTATAGCATATTATGTTTTGATTGTGGAAGAAAATAAATATTTAAAAAAGGATTTGCAAAACTTGAAAATTGAGCATGAGAATAGCAATAGCTCTAAAGCTTTTGAAATTGAAAAACAAAAACTCATGACTCAAATAAATGAATTGCAAAATGCATTTGTTTACCTCAAGGATGAGAAAATTAAGATAGAGCTAAAACTAAAAGACTCCAAGGAGCTTCTAAAGAAGTTTTCTAGTGGGAGCAAGATTCTAAATGAAATCTTGATGTCTCAAAGAGGCGTGTATGATAAATCCAACATTGGTTATAATGTTGAGAAAAAAGAGAAAGTTTACAAGACATTTTTCATGAAAAAGGATGTTTTACATAAGGTGCATATTAAATGTAACTATTGCAAATTTCATGGTCATACACTAAGAACATGTCCTATTAGGCTTATGAGGCCATATACCATTAGAAAGGTATGGATTCCTAAGGGGTCCAAGGATATCCCCAAGGATTCCAAGGAAAACCCTAAGAATACCAACAATGTTTCTAAGGGTAAATAGGTTCCCAATGGAACTAACAAAAATGGATCCAAGATAAAATGTGTACCATCAAGAAGTTGAGTGTTTGTGATTTTGTAGGCTATCATCCAATCCAAGTAAGAGAAATAGGTGATTGATAGCGGATGCTAAAAGCACATGACAGGTGACAAAAAGAAATTCCTCAAGCTTGAGAAAAAGATGGAGGAAATGTGAGTTTTGAAGACAACTCCAAAGGTAAAATTTGTGGAGTTTGTACAATAGGTAACAATGATTTTACCATTTCAAAAGTATTGTTTGTGCATAACTTGAAACATAATTTGCTTAGTGTTAGTAAATTGTGTGACAAAGGTTATACAATCTTATTTGATTCACGCATTTGTGAGGTCATTGACATTAAAACAAATAAAATTGCATTCATTGATTACCACAAGGGAAATGTGTATATGGTAGACTTGGGTAATCAAGAAACCAACCATCTTTGCTTATTTTCCTCAAAGGATGAGGATCATACTTTATGGCATAGGAGACTAGGCCATGCAAGTATGTGTGTTTTATCCAAACTTTCAAGAAAGGATTTGGTAAAAGGTTTGCCCAAAATTACTTTTAAAAATGAAAGTGTTTGTGATGCATGTTCTAAGGGCAAGCACTTTAGAAGTTCTTTTAAACCTAAGAATATGAATTCAACTTCTAGACCTTTGTATCTTTTACACCTTAATTTGTTTGGTCTAACTAGAACATCTAGCCTTGGTGGTAAGCATTATTGTTTGATCATTATTAATGATTTTTCACGCTTTACATGGGTGTTATTTCTTGTATATAAAAGTGGTGCATTTGGTGCATTCATACCATTAGCAAACTCTTTGCAAAATAAAAAAAGGTTATTACATTACATGCATAAAAAGTTATCATTGAACCAAATTTAAAATTTTTTATTTTGAAAAGTATTGCATTGAGCATAACTTTTATGCACCTTAGACTCCTCAATAAAATGGTGTTGTTGAGAGGAGAAATAGATCATTGGTAGAAATGGTTAGGACCATGCTTTGTGAAAAATGATTTGCCTAGAAATTTTTGGGCCAAAGCCGTGAACACTTCTTGCTACATCATTAATAGGGATATGATTAAAACCATACTAAAAAAGACACCTTATGAGCTATGGAGAGGTAAAAAGCCCAACATTTCATATTTTCATGCATTTGGTTGCAAGTGTATGTGCATAATAATGGTAAAGATAACTTGGGAAATTTTGATGCTAAATCAGATAAAGTAATTTTCCTTGGTTACTCTAGTCATTCTAAGGCCTATAAGGTCTTTAACAAGAGGACACTCTTAGTTAAAGAATACATTCATGTTATTTTTTTTATGAGTTTGCTTCTAAGTCTGTAGCAAGGGATAATGAACATGAAGAAGCAATTGATGACATGATGGGTCACCTAACCTTAGAAGAGAAAAGCAATAAGCAACTAAAGTCAAATGAATATTCAATGGACCAAAAAGATATGGTGCCAATAGTTGATGAAATGGAGGCTCAATCTAATGAGAACATAGAAATTCAAGCCATTTCACAACAAAAGGAGACTCAACATCTAAGGGTGAGGAATGAAGTTGAAGATACACAATTCATTAGTGATCTTACCTAAGGAGAAAGGACAAGGTCACAAGTCCACAACACTTGTGAATATGTGGCATTTTTATCCTTGGTAGAGCCCAAAGGTGTGGAAGAAGCTATTGAAGATGAGCATTGAGTACTAGCCATGTAAGAAGAGTTTAACCAATTTGAGAGGAGCCAAGCATGGACACTAATATTAAGGCCAAAGCAACATCTCGTCATTAGAACCAAATGGGTCTTCTGCAACTAGCTTGACGAATCCAGAAATGTGGTAAGAAACAAAGCTAGCTTGGTAGCTAAGGGCTATTCTCAAGATGAAGGTATTGATTTTGATGAAACTTACTTTTGCATATTTTAAAACCTTTAAACTTTTTCAAATAGATGTCAAAAGTGCCTTTTTTATTAAATGGTTTTATTCAAGAAGAAGTTAATGTGGAACAACCTCCTAATTTTGAAGATTTTAAATTTTCAAACCATGTTTTTAAACTTAAAATGACTTTATACGATTTAAAATAAGCTCCTAGAGCTTGGTATAAGAGGTTGAGTAATTTTCTAATTGAAAAAGGTTTTACTAAAGGCAAAGTTGACACTACACTTTTTATTAAAAACTAAGGGTAAGACACTCTAATTGTTCAAATCTATGTTGATGATACTGTATTTGGTGCTACTAATGAATTGCTTTGCATGGAATTTTCTAAGTCTATACAAGGTGAATTTGAAATGAACATGATGAGGGAGCTAGATTTCTTCTTGGGATTGCAAATCAAGTAATTAAAGCATGGAACCTTAGTTCACCAAACAAAATAAGCTAAGAACTACTCAAAAAGTTTTATATGAATGAGGCAAGACCACACAATACCCCTATGAGCACTACGATCAAGATGGAAGCGGATGTTAAAGGTGATTCCATTAAGACTAAACTCTATAGGAGCATAATAGGTTCTTTACTTTACTTGACTACACCTAGACTTGATATTTTGCATAGTGTATGCATGTGTGCTAGATTCCAATCGAATCCTAAGGAATGCCATCTTGCATGCATCAAACATATCCTAAGATACTTATTGGATATGCTAAATCTTGGCATGTGGTATCTAAAAGGTCCTTCTTTCAATTTGGTTGGCTATTTAGATACGAACTTTGGTGGATGTAAGCTTAATAGGAAAAGCACTAGTGGTACATATCAATAACTAGGAGGCATGTTAGTATCATGGTTTTCTAAAAAGAAAATTTTGGTTGCTTTATCAACCGCGAAAGTAGAGTATATAGTAGACGCATGCTATTTCACTCAACTTTTTTGAATGATAATGCAACTTGAGGATTATGGCCTAGCATTGCATTGCATTCCCATAAAATGAGATGACACAAGTTCCATCAATTTGTCCAAGAATCACATTCATCATTCTAGGATAAAGGATATAGACACAAGACCTATTTTTCTTAGAGACAATGCATCAAAAGGGCATACTGCACTTGAGTTCATTGATACAAAGCATCAACTTATGGATATCTTCACCAAACCACTTAATAAGGAAGCTTTCTATTACATTTAAAGAGAATTAGGCATGATTAGTGCCTCTCAGGTATAATCTGATCTTAAATCTCTTTATTCTGTGAGATTGAATGTCCATATTTTGATGAACATGTGTTTCTTTAAGAATATGTTGTGTTTTTTGTATGTGGCATACTTTGTGTGTTGCTATGTGAATGAGTTGAAAAGGGGATTTAATTTATTTTTAATGAGTCAATTCATTTTAAGCTCATTATATATCAATTTTAATGCCATAAATGAGTAATAGTGTAAACATATCATACATGCCATAAAATTCTTTGAAAAATTTCAAAATCAATGTTTTTCAAAATTCCAGTATTCAATACGACCGTATATATCTTCTTTCATACGCCCATATTAAATTGGCTTGATTTTCAAAATCCCTAATGTACTAGTATACACCCGTATAGAAAGCCTTATATACGACCATATCTTAGCACGACACTGGGGATATAAAAGAGGGTTAGTCATGTTTTCCTAAGAACTTTAAAACTCTAATTTTCAAAATCTCATTGCCGCTCTCATCATTTTGTCCTCAAATCATTATTTCCTTTCGTTCTTAAGGATTTTGAGTGTTTAATTTATTTATTTAACACACAACTTTCATCTTTTATCTTAATCTTATCATTTAAAACCCTAATTTAACAATTTTTCCCAAAATCCCGTACAAACCCTAAAAACTCAAATTACCCAATTTGTCTTCCTTTGGTGCTCAAAATTCATTCAATATGAGTTCAAGAACTTCAAGGGGAGATTCAAAAAGAGGGAGAGATGACCATAATGTGGCTATCCCATCACATACTATGAGTCAAAGGAGACCTAGGCAACAAAGGGATGTGCCTACACGAACACCACAAGTAAGTCTTCAACCACATGACTTCGATCTTAGATTTGATGATCTTGTTGCTAGTAATAGGTGTGATAAGTTAATCACTTGTACACCTTTATACCTAGATTGCTTAACTAAGTTAGGTGTTGAGAAAGACCTAGAGAAGCTATTAGAACCCATTTTCCCATCGTGGAAATGCCCCACTACATCCCAAGAGGTATACCATAACCTCACATTGGAATTCTTTTGAACCCTTAAAATTGATGATGATAGTTGGGGGTTTCGATACAAAATTCAAAGGAAAGAATACCATATCTCTACTGATGAGTTAGGAAATTACTTGGGAGTGTTTCGGGAGTAATGGGATGGCAATACAATTGGAATGGGATTGAGACTTAGGAATGGATGACCAACGGGTTAAATTTACTAAAGAAAAAGAGTATCGAAGCTTTAGAAATTACTAGTGTGCGGATGAGGATGGCACACAAGATCATAGTTACTTCTCTAATGTGCAAATCCAACTATAGAAAAATTTCTAGGGTTGAGATATTTTATGCGAATGCTTGCTCAACAATGTGTGGTTTAATGGAGCAGTGTTCTTAATCAATGCTTGGAAGCATTATTTGACTTGCTTGAAGGCCAAAATTCGATGAGGTTGGATTGTGAAACTCATAAAAAACAAGGTTGGTGCGTTTGATGCTCATGTTTACAATCCATATATAGTTGCACGAAAGAAAACAAACCATTTATCCTTTGACACTTGGAAGAATGTTGGATTGGTTCACATAGATGGATGATATTATGTGATAGTTCCCAACTCCGCTTCTCTCACACTGGAGGAAATTGCATGCCGTGCACATGAGGTAGTGCAAGAGCAAGGAGGAGATGCTCTGAGTGATGATGAGGACATTGAGATTCAAGCAATAGAAGAAGGAGGGGAAGAGGAAGTCAATGAGGATGAGGAGAAATTGTGGTTTCAAGACATGGTAATTGGCATGATTGATGAAAACCCGAGGAATTTGGCAAATTTTAGTCTTAAGGTGTAAGGCCACCTTGGTACCATGGAAGACAAGATACCACATTCGGGAAGAAGCAATATGACCTCTGTGATACAATGAGCAATGATGCATACCGACCACAACACCGGCAAGTGCACGGGGTCGTATCAAGTAGTAAAATCGGCAAGTCCCGGTATTGTTCTCCCAAGGGAATCGTTGATTTGTTCGATCAAGCACCAACTCACTCTCCTAATTTATTGTCTAGCTCACAATAATTTTTGGATTTATAAACTAATTTTCAACTACTGTAAACTTTAAAAACTAAATTTGAAATCGGCACAATTCTAAAGAAATTGAAAATCAAAATCTAGAAATTAACGATGGATTGAGGTGTCTACCTAGATTTTGACTCTTATTAACTCAAATTGCATGTTTAATCATCAAGTGGGATTTTTTTTTTTCACAAAACTAGGTTCAACCCTTTCTCAAGTGATTAAACCCCTAATTTCTAAGTAATAGAAAGGGAGTCTCTTCTTAATCCTATTCAATTAGAAAAAGCATGAAGAATTAATGAAAAACATAAAACCCTAGGTGTCTGTGCATCTATCTCTAGCAAACACAACAAACCTATAAGCTTTTGAATGTTGTATGTTTAAACTTTCTATTTCTAGTGAAGCCTAAACAACAAAAACCAAGAACAAGCATACTATTATCATTGATTTATAGAAAATAAAAATCAGAAGCCAAACTTGATTAGAAATTTAAACATTCATTGAATAAAAATGTTAATAAATCCATACAATTGAGTAAAACTCGTCTAATCTAGGTAGACAAGTGGATTTAGTTTATAGTAAAAGCAAAAGAACAAGAAAAATAAAAGAAAGTGCTAAAATCTAAAGAACCCATGAAGACCCAATAAAATTTCCACCAAATTCTTATTATCCTTGCTCTAATGTGGGGTGATGATTTAACAATCCACCTTTAAAGACCTTCCTTGATCTCATTTTCTTAGGATATTTTCTCTTTTTTAGGGTTTTTGAAGCCCTAAAACATTTTCAAGTGAAATTAAGCAAGAGTCCCCTAATTTTGAAAATTTCCAGCTTTATATAAGTGTTAGAGGGCTTGTCATGGGTGGCTCTCACGACCTATGCCACTACCCGTGACAAGTCACTGCGATTTTGCCTTTGATGAGAAGCAGAGAGCTCTCATGGTCCCTTTCAAGGCTTATGATGGGGCCTGTGAGAAGCTTCTGTTTCTCTATGCCTTTGCTCTATCTTCTATCATGGGTGAACTCCTCTCTGTCATAGCCCTTGATGTCAGTCGTGACATACCACTTCCTTTCATTCCTCAAGAATTCTCACCTGCTGTCTCACAGGCCATGAGGCAGACAGTGAAGTAGCCCTAAACCTTGATTTTTTGCCCCATTTTCATACATTTTCTTTACCTTTTGAGCCTGACCCTTGAAATAGTTCTTTCTAGCTCCAAAATTTAGTTGATTATCTAGAAATGGCTAAAAAAACACATTAAATTCAATTTAACGAACAAAATTCACTAAGAATATGGGGGAAAATAATGTATAATTTTCTAATTATCAAACTTCCTCACATTTGGACCTTTGCTTGTCCTCAAGCAAGCTTAAGCACAATCAATACAATTTCCACTTTTAATATATCAAAGACCTAAGAAAATCAAGACAACAAAAAGAGTAAAAATTCACTCGCATGGACACTTGGTTTTCACGATGCTTTGGTTTTATAACTAAACTAGGGACATTGTTATCGAGTTCAGAATCCATGAAGGCACGTTCTTACAACTTAGATTTAAGGCAATTCAATCACCACATCTAGTGTCTAGTCTTAAAAACATGGCTCCATTAAGTCATTCAACCTAATCATTCCTCAAGTCATTCAATCGATCTTTCTTGGGAACTGGAAAAGTTTTTCTTTGTTTATTGCAAAGCATTATGAGACTTTCAAATTCTTAAAGGACCCGGCTTAGTTAAACCTATCACTAGTCTTTTGACTTGAAGGTAAAAGCTTTGTGGCGCCGACCCCCGGTTATTTAACTAGTTACAAACTTGTTTAGCCGGCTACTAGCACTATTTATAATTTCACTTTTTAGATATCTCTTTGCACAATATGAAACTAGCGGAATAGAAAATAATTTTCAAAGTCCCTTTTTACTTTCTTTTTTTACAACTTTTTTCATGAGTATAATTTATTTTTAATTTGGTTCCATTTCCCAAGAAAACCTATCAAAAACTCAAGTACTAACTCTAGTTTTCTATCCTAACTCATGTCAAGAGAAAGAATAGATACTCAATCATAACTAAATGCCTTAAAGCCTTGTCATGGGAACTGTGCCAAGTGGATTTCTACTTTCGACCACTATGTCCAAAGTTTAATAAAAAACCAAATTAATTATGAGAACTAAAGTCTATGTGAGTGAATTAAAAAAAAAATTTCCAATTTTAAAAGTCTTAGACAAACTTGTCTCATGTTGTGCTTAGATTGCCATACATGTTTCAAACATTCATGTATAACGATAATTAAACCATCATACAATCATGAATCCAAGCAATAGTTTACACCCCCCCCCCCCCCATGCACGCGTCCCCGTGAAACTATGAATAGTGCTAGTAGCCGGCTAAACACGTTGGTGACTAGTTGAGTAGCGAAATAGAAAATAATTTTCAAAGTCCCTTTTTACTTTCTTTGTTTACAACTTTTTTCATGAGTATAATTTATTTTCAATTTGGTTCCATTTTCCAAGAAAACCTATCAAAAACTCAAGTACTAACTCTAGTTTTCTACCTTGACTCATATCAAGAGAAAGACTAGATA
>CAOJBK012614595.1:0-10614 GCA_948294925.1 Codiaeum variegatum | reverse complement strand
GGTTTTTAAGCTAGAAAACTGTGCTAGCAGTAACGAATTTTTCACCAAAAATTCGACTTCTCCTTTTGTGTTTTTCTCTCTTTTATTTTGTGCGGCTGTTAGGTTTTTGGCCAAAATAAAAGAGACGAATAAAATCCCTAGGGTTTCTCTAAATTGTACTTTATTTATAGGGAGCTAATGGACCGAATCCTAATCATATTAGAATTCGCCTATTAAGCCCAAAAAATAACAAATCCAAATCAAATGTGGATTGTACAATTTAATCTAATTATGAATCGAATTAAATTAAAGCCCTAAACAATTCAGGATTTATTTAATTCCGAATTCTTAATAAATAAACAATTTATTTCGAATTTAAAATAATATCTATTATTTTAAATTAACACATCGAGATTGATAATTTATATTCTAGCCCGTTTTTAGTGTGCGACCCTATATGGATAGCATTAGTATGTAAGTAATAACAAACCATAGCCACCAATATATTAGATAACATGTCACCTAAAGTTTAAGGATTATATGCACAATTATAATCTAGAAGATCAGACATTGACTTGTGGATAAAACCCATATGTTTATCATCTAATGTCACTGTGCGACTTACTCATCTCATGAGTGTCCATGTGTTGTCACGACATCATATGTTTGTATTTCGAGACTCACTACCTATATACCAATAAGTATCTCATACTTTTCATGGATGACAACAGAGGTGACAGTCTCTTCGAATTAATGACATTCCTACCAATAATCCTATGACCGTGAACTTACTTTAAAGTTTATAACAAAAAGAATCTATCTTCATATTCCCAAACTCTTGAGAATAGATTCTCTTACATAGTACTTATGGAACATATATACATCATACACTAAAATGAAATAGATCATTTAAATGAAAACATATCTATTAATTGCCATTGATGGATTATGATTACAAATATATACATAAAGTACTAGCTCTAGGGCATACAACCCTAACACTATGATCATTACTTTATTTCATTGCCAATAACAGGATAAAAAATGTATCAACCAATGAGTAATTTCACTTCTAATAGTGAGGAACATAAAAAGCTAGTTATATTTACAATAAAATGTCCTAATATTGGTTGCATATCAGCCCATAAAAGTTTTTGAATTACAAAAGAGAACATTAGCACTAACCAAAATACGAAACTCTTGTGATAGTTTCTAGCACAAAGAATCTTGCATAATCTCAATCGCTATAAAAACATCAAAAATCTTGATCACAGAATCCTGAAAAAGGAAAAAAGGACAATCACATATCAATAAAATTTTGCAAGAGAGGATGGTCTTACAAAAAGATAACCATTTTAATGAAGGGAGAAAAAGGTACATTAATGAGCAAAATTCCATAGAATAATAGCTACATAGATAATTTAAATAAATTACAGAATAATATAATGAATGCCTCTGAAAGCATCTGCCTGCAAGTTCATATAAAATATAACATATTGAATGGAAAATACAACTTGCCATGAGAAAGATATTAACATATTGTTCTAACTTGATAACTCATGATGAAGAATCTGGTGGCTTCCCACATTCCCCTTAGCGCTTATGACTAGTAAACGTTTTGGGTTAAAATGTTTTATCCACTACCACTTTGTCCTCATTTCTCGCAAAACTGTAGCATGAACTCGATTTTTTTTGCAAATGAAAAATTGAACTTGGTTAATAAACTCAAGAAATTGAAGAAAAATTGACAACCACCTTCTTACTTACTTACCCAATAGCTGGATTTAATCGGGGATTATAATGGAAACTACTTTGGGAGGTGAAAGAATAAAAAGTAGTTGAATTTCTGAAAGAGACTGAAATTGTAGGTGAAGGTCTCATTGTCATATTTTCTGTATCAAAATTGTAAAAGGAAAGTATAGAATTGGCATTTGAGAATTGGTAGAATAGTCATAAATTGGCAGATATTCCCACTGAAATAGTTTTTTTATCATTTATTGTTCAGGCAAACAATGGCGGTTTGGTTTAGACTAGAAAAGGATATTCCGATGACACAATTAAATAAAGACTTGTGAGCTATTGGGCTGGGTTGGATTTTTAATTTGGACAATGGGCCTCCTCGTTTCTTGATCCAATCCACATGTTTAAAAACTCTAATTTTGGCCCAAAAAAATATATAATTTTGGCATGCTTATTTGGCAAAATAAATTTACATTCATATTTTTGTCTGCCGAGTAAATTTATATTAATCTTTTAAGTAAAATAATTGAGGTCATGTAATCGCCAATCAATAGAGACAATCTCCTAGGAAAAAAAATAAAGACAAACATAGGGTTAGTCAAACTAATGGGTAAATTACTTCAGAGATCGCTAAATTTTGCTCATTATTTCAATTTTGGTTTCGTCATTTTGACACCAAAGCCATTATTTTCACTTATCGGTCTCTTATAGGTGTAAAAAGAACCTTATTATGCAGAAGAATGACAAAAACCAAGTGTGGCATTGCTGGTGTTCAGATTTGGAATCTCTTATCACTAACTATTTTGACTATGTTTTTGCTAGTAATGGTGGGAGTTCACATGAAGTTCTTCACTGTATTGATCAAAATGGAACTCATGAACAAAATTAGTTCTTGTTACTGAGGATGATGTGAAAGAAGTTATTTTTTCTATGCATCCCAATAAGTCTCTAGGGAAAAACGGCTTTAGCCCGAGCTTTTATTAGCGTTACTAACATACAGTGGGTCAAGAGGTGTTCAATGCCCATCTCCAATTCATTCAGTCATGTTCTCTCCCGGATAGCTTAAATGATACATTTATTGTTCTACTTCCCCAAAAGGAGAATCCTCAGTCAATCTGAGACCTACAACCTATCTCTTTATGCAACGTGCTCTACAAAGTAATGGAAAAAATGCTGGCCAATGGGTTAAAATCTATTATCTCCAATAATCAAAGTGATTTCCTTTCAGGAAGACTCATCACGAATAACATTATGCTAGTATTCGAAGTAGTGCATTATCTGAAGAGAAAAAATTAAGTGAAAAATGGAATTATAGCTCTAAAATTGGACATGAGTAAAGCTTATGACTGAGTAGAATGGTCATTCATTCGAGATATGATGCTTAAGCTTGGTTTTGATTCTCGATGGGTAGAGTTAATGCTGATGTGTATTTGCTCTTTTCAGTATTCTTTTTTATGTAATGGTAAGGAGTTCGGGTTGATTTCTGCATCTCGAGGCCAAAGGCAAGGTTATCCCTTATCACCATATTTATTCTCAATATGTGCAAAAGGCCTATCAGCTCTAATTGCTAAGAGAGAAGCCATGGGCTTATTGCACATGTGTAAGGTTGTACTTGAGGCTCTTGCGATTTCCCATCTCTTGTTTGCAGACGATGCCTATCTTTTTTCTGTGTTTACAAACCTTAATCTGGAAGTATTCAGGAGCTTCTTTGTGTGTATGCCGATGCATCCGGGCAAGATGTGTCACCCCCTCCATTTCATAGGTAATACGAAAAAAAAACTCTAATTTCTTTCAAAGCTTTAGAGGCTTTTGGGAGAATAATTACCTTCATTATAACACTGATTTGAATTCAGAGGATCCTTGCCAAGTACAACTTTTGGCTCTTTGTCCTTTCTTATTCATCTTGCAAGCCCAACCATCCAAGCCCAACGAATCAATAACTCGTAAGAAGACCAAATAATTATTTGTTGAGTATCATGCTCATTGATCTTGATGAAAAGACAACCAATGTTGGTGAGAATAATGTTTTGACTTGGATGGTGGTACTTTTGATGTCTCATGGCTTAGAATGAAGAAGATATCTTTGAAGTCAAGGCCACTACCGGAGACACTTACCTTAGAAGTGAAGATTTTGATAACAAAATGGTGAACCACTTCATTCAAGAGTTTCAGAGGAAGAACAAAAAAGAAATCAATGGAAACATAAGGGTTCTTAAAAGGTTGAGGGCAACGTGTGAGAGAGCAAAGAGGACTCTTTCAAACATTACTCAAACAACCATTGAAATAAATTATTCATTTGATGGTATTGATTTTTACTCAACCACCACCCAAGCCAAATTTAAGGAACTTAATATGGACTTTTTTCGAAAATATATGGAGCTTGTCAAGAAGTGCTTGAAAGATGCCAAGACAGATATGAGTTATGTACATGATGTGGTTTTTGTTGCTTATGGTGTTGTTGTTCAAGCATTTTGAGTAATGAAAGGAGTGAGAACGGGCAAGACCTTTTACTATTGGATGCTACCCTTTTTCTATTGGTTTGGAAATAAATTATGGTGTTATGATTATTTTAATCCCAGAAAACACAACAATTATAATCACGAAGGAGTAAGTTTTCTCCACCAACTCAGAATACCAACATGGGGTGTTGATTCGAAAACTGTGAGGGTGAGAGAACAATAACTAGGGACAGCAACTTACTTGGTAACTTTAAGCTCTCAGGCAATCCACCCGCACCAAAGGAGTTCCTCGTATCATTGTGTGCTTTGATATAAAGGCTAATTGCATCCTAAATGTGTTAACTGAGGATAAAACACCTAATCAGAAAAATAAGATCACTATTACGAACAAGAATGGTAGATTATCCAATGAAGAAATTGAAAAGGATGGTTTAAGAGATCAAGAAATTCAAGTCTGGAGCACAAGAAAAAGGTTGAGGTGAAGAACTATGCCTATAATTCGAGGAACATTGTTAAGGATGAGAAGATTTAACTTAAAGTTGATTTCAGCTGACAAGAAAAAGATTGAAGATGCTATTGATCATGAGATTCAATGAGTAGAAGACAAGTAAATTAGACAAATGAATTTCAAGTCGAGATGGAGGAGCTCGAGAGCATTTACAATCGCATCATGGTAAAGGAGTCTTATAGTAGCCTGAGCAATTTAATTAATCATTATAAATTTATCGGTCTTTTGAAATTGATTTTTTAGAGATAATTTTCCATATCAAAATTATTAAATTTATCAATATCAAAAGGAAAAAAAAAAGAACTTATCTATGGTTTGGCATAGGAGTGTAAATTCGCACGGGGCCGATCCAATTAAGGAGTAAAATGTTGACCAATAGAGTTATTTCATACATGAGCGAGGATCGAACTCTGATCTCACTTAAAGGATGAAAGTATCGAAACCACTTATATAAATCCTAATTAATTACATAAGTGGCATTAATTTAATATTAATAATATTTATATTAATATTTATTAGCATTTTATAATAATTATTATTGATAAAAAAATCAATATTAAGTTTTGATACTTTTAAAATAAATTTATAATATTTTATTAATTTAATATAATTAAATAATGTAATATTATTATTTTTAAAATATCTCAATTAAGCTCGAGGTAAAAGAGAGCACACAAATTTAAAATTTGACTAAAAATGTGTTGGGGCCGGTCGTGAAGTCAAAAGTGAAAACAAATATGGGCTCTCCCCATCACAAGCTGGCCAGCGGGTGACAGATTAGCGGTGGATTTGCATCAACGTCACCTTCTCCGGCTTGGAAAGAGCCTACTTTTATCTTCACACGCCATCCCAATATAATTTAAGTATATTTTTCTTATACCATCCACTTGTTAACTTGTTTGTGGCCTCTGGGAGCAATTGATGCTACTCACTCTCTCACACGTATCAAAAATTTTACATGCACACGGTCCCGCAGAGGAAGAATCAACGATTTCATCTCCAATAAACAACAACAGGTCAGCAAACAAAACCTAATTATATAATATTTACGTATTTGATTTTGTTTATGAATGAAGGAAAGAGTTGAAAATCAAGATACCTTTTTTAAAAAAAAAAAAAAACTTTTTGGCCTTTTGATCACATACGTGCTCCCTGATTTTCTTGCTTAAATGCAATCTTCTTCTTGCAGTTTGGTGATTCTGAATTCTGCCAAGTTTCCAAAGCTATGGAAAATGAAGTACAGCCATTAATGGCCAAGGACAAACCATTTTCAAGCTTCAGGCTATGTCTCAATTGGGTATCCCCAGATCAATCCAGTATTTGGAGGATTGGTCTCTCATGGTCTATCTTCTTCATCCTTGTAATTGGTGTTCCCATGGTGTCTCACTTCCTTCTTTTGTGCTCCAATTGCGATTCAAAGCATCAGAGGCCTTACGATTCATTAGTCCAATTATCTCTTTCAGTTTTTTCTATAATTTCATTTTTGAGCCTATCTTCTTGGTCCCGTAAGTATGGTCTTAGGAAATTCCTCTTCTTGGAAAAATTAGATGATGAAACGGAGCGGATTCAGAGACAATATAAAGAACAGCTCCAGGTATTCCTCTTTCAAATTATGTGATCTCTACTAGATCTGCTATTTGGATTCACAGAATTACAGAACAAAAAAGAAATCAGTAATTTTTGTGGTCAAATTCATAATATTTAGGAAATGTTCAGTCTGATTTCTTACAGGAAACTGGTCATTGTGGTATTTTTTGTTACAATTGAGTAGTTGGATTTATGTGAAATTGCAAGAAAAGAGTATACAGATCACCATGTTCAACTCTGACTTGCCATTAGTAAAGAGAAAACAGGCAGCCACTTTGAATTAGACTTATGGGGTATTTGATAATCCAGTTTAAATGTATTCAACATTTAAAATTAAAATTTTCAGCATTTAATTACTTTAATTTCATCTAGTAAATTTGACTTAATAGTTTAAATTAAGTAAAAAATTACTTAATAAGTTAAAACTTTTAACTTAAAATTTGTATTGATTGTAATAACTGATCAAATTTTTAGACATTTTTATAATTAAAAAATTATATCACTTATTTTATTAAGTATTTAAAATTCAACACTTAATTTTCAGTTTGGTATTCAGTTTTACCAAACGACACCTTAATCACTAAAATCAAACCATCAAATAATGAAACAAATGAAAACATTTATACAGTCGGTGAACGATAAACAAGTTGTATTCTTGCAGAGTTCAATGAAGCTACTATGCATTTTTGTCCTCCCCTTCTTTGCCTTGGAGAGCACCTACCGAATATGGTGGTATGCAACAGGATCAACCCAAATACCCTACTATGGAAACAAGTATGTCAGCTACATTATTATGTGCATATTGCAGCTGTGTTCATGGATGTACAGAATATCAATCTACATCATTGTCTGTCTTCTCTATAAAGTGATTTGCTATTTACAAGTCCTTAGACTTGAGGACTTTGCTCAAGTCTTTCAAAAGGAAACTGATGTTTGTTCAATTCTGAAAGACCATCTTCGAATCAGAAGAACTCTTCGCATCATAAGCCATCGCTTTCGAAGATTCATCTTGTTGTCTCTCATTTTAGTCACCGTGAGTCAGTTCATTTCCTTGATGGAGATCACTCGTTCCAGTGCTGATAACAACATCTTCGAGTCTGGAGAATTAGTGGTATCTATGAATTTAATTTCCTCATACAATAATTTATAGTTACATTTAATGAAAATTGAAACTCATAGTTGTGATGCGGTTATGGGAGCAGCTTTGCTCCATCAATCTGGTGGCAGGGCTGTTCATATGCCTGCGCAGTGCGACAAAGATCACCCATAAAGCACAGTCTGTCACAAGCCTTGCTACGAAGTGGCATGTGTGTGCTACTATCAACTCTTATGATGATATGGAGGGTGAGACTCCAACAAATCAGACTACTGCAAACAGTGGCCAAGTGTTCCCTGTAAATATCAATTGGCTTTTTGATGATGAGGATGATGATGGAGAGGGTGAAGATGATTCTGATAATAGCACCAAAATGATGCCAATTTTTGCGCAAACAATTTCATTTCATAAGAGGCAGGCCTTAGGTTGGTGGCAAGTCCTAGTAAAGAACAACTTGATTGGATCTTCTATGATATAAATTTGATTTTTAACTAATTGTTGCGTGCATGCAGTGACATATTTGGAAAACAATAGGGCAGGAATGACAGTTTATGGGTTCATGATGGACAGAACATGGCTCCACACTATATTTGGGATCGAACTGGCTTTACTACTTTGGTTGCTCAACAAGACTATAGGTATTTCTTGAACTTTTATCTCTAATTCTAATCTTTCACTAATCTAACTATGAAGTTTCTGATTCCATTTCTTTTCATTTTTCTCTCAGTGAATTGGTCATGAAAGCAGCAACTACACTTGGGTGATATTAGAAAGATACCATATGCTACATTTGGAAGTTCATTTGGCTGAATAGCATATAATGGAGGATGTAACATATATAAATTATTTTTTCTCTTTTTCTAATGAAATCACATGTACAAGAGCATCACATGCTAGTCATCTTGCTTATTTGGTTTGGGTAGAATGACATTAATCATTGTTAATATTATATATGAAGTGGTAATGGGCATGCTAGTGTGTGAATCATTGGAAAGTATATATGAATTTCATAGTTATATATTGTAGTTCTCAGAAAATTTGGCAAGAAAAGTGAAATGATCGTTTTGATATCTTTGGCTTTCACATATCATACTTATTGGCATATTGCTATTCTGTGAAGCCTGATTGTTCAGCTTTTGTGCAACTGCACAACAAGGAGGAGTGGGTATAACGTGTCCTTACCGATCAAGACTTGATGGCAAGGGTAACAAAACAAGTCATGGTTTTCATGGCATATGTTAGCTTTGACAGATCTTGTGCTGAAAACCAAAATCACTAAACCAAGACTCCACAAACCCACATTTTGTTATTCCATGAGGTTCTGGTTTTGCAGGCTTATTGCCCCTTGTGCAGAGATCTATATATGTTGAATTGATTCATGTGGCCTCAGATTGATTTATCAATGAGTGAGATTTACTTGCCATAGGTGAGATTTATAATTGGCAAGTAGTTGGTTCACTTTTGCTTTATGACTCTTTTCTGGAAAATTTTATCCTGATTAGGGGTTCGAGCTCAAGATCTCTTATTAGTATGGATGATAACTGTAGCACCTCAATAAAAAACTAGCTTTCAAATCCATTTTGTTTTATATTTCTATAAAGTTAGTACCTTTATAAAAGCCAGTGTTTCTCATTAAGCATAATTTGGTTAATACAATAGAGATAAGTGAAATATAATAATAAAAAAAAAGTTTTAAAAATCAAAAGAAATATATCTAATTGATACTACCTAGCTTTATACCTAGTTCAGCTCCAAGGAGTTCGGTCGAGATCACACTAAGTCCTCAAAGACCACTAGTCTGGATCGAACCCGGTATGCCCGAAGCTAGGTCTCGGACTCACTAGTTACCTTCGGAGTTCATCAGGGAGCAACAAACAGGTGTCACGAGCCACGAAGTACGGTACACTGACAATACTCTAAGGCTGACGCGTGCCTCTACTGACAGGGTTTCTTCACCCTATAAATACATAAAACCGCAACTAAAACAAGGTATGCAAGACTTACTCTAAAAAGCCACATACTTTTACATTGTTCCATTCGTGACTTAACCCATTTACTGACTTGAGCGTCGGAGGGTTATCGCCGGACAACACGTCCGGTACCCCTGACCATCTGTTATTCTCTGCAGGTCCAGTCCCAGTTCAACTAGAACAGTCACATCTCAGCGTGTCTAAATCTAGCACGCATCGCTAATGATTCAATTTCATCATTTAAATTGAGTTAGTTGCTTACAATCTAAATAATATTTTAATTTTTTTTATCATGAATTTTGTATTTTGTTAGTTGCTTACAATCTAAATAATATTTTAATTTATCTTTTAAAAAAATAATAATTTAATTTACATAATTAAAATATTGACATCTTATATCTTTTATTTATTGATTTCGTTTAATATCACTTGGGATAAAAAAATAAAATCTCCAGCAGCATTGAGCAGGACGATATTTGTAGTTTGAAATCAAAGAAAATATATTGAACAATAGAGCATTAAGATTGCAACAGCCCATGGGTAGGCACTTACAAGCAAAGAAAAAATTTTAGGAAAATCTTCCTGTGATCCTAAAATATATATTAATAATAAAGGACATACAAATCAAGAAAAAAAAAACACTTTCCTTACCGTGAACGCTGGACACATTGACTGAAATCTCGTAAATTTCTGTGTTATTTTCCTTTGTTTTCCTTTTCCATTGACGGTGTTTTTCATTGGCTAGCTAATGGTCGAATGAAACTTTGTAAGCAACGTTTTGATTAGCATGATCCTCGCAATTATCGGTTGTGTTTTTTTTAATATACCCCAGAATTCTCCAAACCTAGCTATATTCTTCTGCAGTAACTATCAGTTGCTATAGCCTACCTGCTTAATGGCTGTAAGTGGTCTTTTAACTAAAACTCATCTGTTTGTTTCTTTTTCCAGTATTTTTTGTCTTTCTTTTTCCTTGGAAAATAGTATTGAAAAAGTATGAAACTGAAAAGGGTGCCTTCATCATGAGCAATTTTAAGTTTTTAATAACTTGGAAGGAGCTCACATGTCTAGACACAGAGTATTAATTCAGTCTTTTAAAAGTTTCACCTAATTATCATTATATAAGTATTGTGAAAGTTAAACAAAGTTAATTTCTAGTGAATAATGACTTCTTCTTCCTCCGCACAATCACAGCAGCAACGTTCCCATGTCCCAAAATTCGGGAATTGGGAAAATGATAATATACCTTACACAACATACTTTGAGAATGCACGCAAA
>CAOJBK012614509.1:0-10463 GCA_948294925.1 Codiaeum variegatum | reverse complement strand
GTTTCCATGGCTTCTCCACAGAAACAAAATAAGCATTTCCTTAAAGTCGAAAAAGCTCAGAAGCAGGGTAAGGTTCAAGATATTGCTTCCTACATAAATGGCACAGTGAGGCCGTATATGAAGGATATTACTCTCATGACTTTTAGTTTTTGTGAGTTCATAAAGAACATGAATTGTATGTTTGAGTATATCTGTGTTACTCGCTCTTCTCTGGAGGCTAAGATCTTCTCAACCAACACAGTGGTGGAAATGACCAAGGGGGAGTGAGATTGTGTTTGGTATTATGACCATATGATCAGGGGATTACTCTTTCCTCCATTTCCTTTCTTCTATAGGTATTTTGACTATTTCCAAGTAAATTCTATGATGATGAGGTCCAATTCTATTGAAGACTTACATTGTTTTGAAGTGGTCTACTATGTGTTGGGAATTTCTTATCCCAGTGCCAAGATGTTCCATACTTTTTTCAACTTGTATGTTTTTAGTGAGCTCTACATCTGGTACTTTCAGAAGAAGCCCTTGCGTCTTTGAGACGAAGGAGAATAAGATGAATGACTGAAAAAATAAGTTTTTCTTTGTAAAGGTGTTGAAGCCCATCAATGAGGGTCAGATGGGCTTCGGATTCCTAGGAGTGTATAGTGGAATGCCCAAGGTTGAGAATTTTGAGAAGAACTTGAGCCTTTCTGATGCTCAAGGCATTCGAATTCTTGTCTCATGTTGTCGTTCTTTTGACCGGAGCCTTATTATGAGTTCCTCCTTCCTTTGCCATGCTGATGGAGCTTTTATGTTGCCTCGCAACGTGCGAAGGTCTTCAGGTGAGTCTTCTCAATTTGTTATTTTTCTATTCCTACTTCCTCTTCTTCAACCATTGCCTTGGCGATCTCTACCCAAAGCGGACACGTGTTTTAGCTACATGGATTCAGTCTTATAAATACCTCTCAAAACACCTTATTCAGGTAAAACCGAAAAAATACTCAAAAAGTCACACACGTTCCATTTTTTAGAACTCTCTCTTTCAACTCCTTTATAGAAACTGACTTGATCGTCGAAAAATTTACGCTAGACACCCGTTCGACCACCCCTGACCGTTTCACTGTCTTGCAGATAGACTCAATCCAATCAGAGAAATTTCATTCAAATTCTGTGGAAGCACACCACACTTCACAATTCAATTTGTCAAAATAATTTAGCCTTTCTCTTGATAATCTTGCTTTCGTTTCAAATCATCCAAATTGCATCACTTGCACGTTTCTCTTATCATTTTGATTGATAATCTAATAAGAGCTCGCGTGTTCAACTCCTAAATAAATTGAATTTAACTCGGATGATTTGTTCTGTCCATGGTTTTTCAGAAAAACAAACAGTATTTCAAGACCCTAGCCTAGCTCAAATTGAGAGAGGAACACAAGTTAAAGTTAGGAGTAAAAATAATTACACAGTACATGTTTGGGAAGCATCAAGAATGTGCATGATCCATATAAAATTAAACATTTTAGATCGTGGTAAGTGTGATTTAAAATGCTTGCACCAGCGTTTTCATATGGCAGCTGTCAAGTGCCAAAAAACTTGGCTGGGTGACCAATGACGAGGAATCAATTGGTAAACAAAAATCACTCGCTATTAGCACTTTCTGATTATATTAAGAAACAAGCTGTTAGTTTCAAAAAAAAAAAAGAAACAAGCTGTTAACATCATGCAAAAGAAGGCTGCTTATTTTTCAGAAATTATATTATCTCAAATCCTATATCATCCATCAATGCATCTAATGGAAAATTGTAATAGAATTTAAAAATTCTATCAATCCTACAAATTCTATTACGTTTGGGAAAATTGTAATAGAATTTGTAATGTAGTGCAACTATATGCATTTCAAGTGCAAATTTACATTACAGTCACAGGTATGCAGAAATTCCTTAAGAATTGGAGAGATAAGGGAACATCTATCCTTTTCTTCAATCTAAGCATATTTGAATATTTAAATACTAACTTCATTTCTTATGTATAATACTCTTTAAAAATGGAAGCAATACCACAATAAGTAATGTAATAGAAAACCAAAACTATCAGCCACTTAGTAGAAAACCAACCTATAATTAAATGGAAACTACGTCCAGCAAACAATGGAGATTTAAAAAATAAAAAAGAATTGCCTAATACCTATGCAAATACCGAATAACCCACCATACTCTCTATAAATTACCTAGTTAAAAAGCACGTATAGTTATTATTTTATTCAGAAACCAAACCTTTGTAGAAGGGAGCTGCTATTTCCCAATAAAAATAAGGCAAAAACAGCAAGAGCAGTAAGAAGGACCCACATCCACGTCTGTATCTTTCTCTTACCACGATTGCGAAGTGGTGGAGGCATAGATTTGGACTTAGTCTGCTTTGTGAAATACGATGGCTTTTGAGTTCTATTTGTCACTTCCATTGGCTTCTCTTTTGCTTCAGTATCCTTGGTTTCACTTGGAGTTTCAGAAATTGGAGCAGATTCTCCATCATCGGTACTATTATCTTCTGCTAATGCCTTCTTTTTCTCTTTCTTTCTAGCCTTCTTCTCCCTTTCCTGGATTAAAAATAATTCCATATCGGGTCATTATAATGGAATTGAAAAATCTGAAAAATAGACAGACTAGAAAGATAATGTAAATTTTGTATGAACTGCCTTGGCACTTCTAATATTACCTTCTCTTTCTGCTCAGCTTCCTTGAGTGCTCTAAGTGCAGCCCTGGCTTGAGCCTTACTTGCATTCCTTTTCTTCCTCTCCATTGCTTCCTGAGCTTTGGCCTTCTCTTCCAACCGCCGTTGTTCCTTCAACCTGGCTGCTTCCTCTTCTTTTCTCAATTCTTCAGCCTTCCGGGCTAGCTTCTCCTCTTTTGTTTGCTTATGCTCCTCTTCACCTATATTTTCAATCTCATTCGCTCCAGAAACAACCGTCTTTTCAATCTCATTCCTACCAGAAATAGTTGCTGCCAAGCCATTCCCTGCAGTAGCATGCTTTGCAGGTTTTTTAGATTTAACTGTTTGATTGTTTTGATCAACTTTTGCTGAGGATTTGTCAATTATCTTCTCTGCTTCCACAAGTGCTTCCACAAGTGCCTCTGTCTTTTCTTCTCCAACAGTGGAAGCAGACGGTATAACATTGCTTCTGGCCTCTCTTTCAGTGACCATGATGGGAATCACAGGTGGGTCTTCATCAGGGCCTAGCGAACGACCATCCAATGTCCGCAATCTCCTCAATGTACTCCTCATGTTGCGTCTAATGTATTCTTTGCGGAACTCATCATTGCTGTTCCATAATTCCATAACTGTCTCCACCTGATCAGCGATATGTTAGTTGAAATCATAGCTGATTTGACAGATCTAAGTAACGTAAAAAGATTGCATCAGTTCACCTGGTTAACACAATGACGATGGAGTTCCTCTTTTTCTCCCTTGGATGCTAAATCATAAGCTTCATTTGCATCGTCCTTGTATTTCCTAAAGTAACAATTCTGAAGTAGAAGTGATAGCGTTAATCTCTTTGTTTCAAAAGCAATTAGTCATGGGCAAAGACGTTGTGGACTGGGTGGGCTATTCATAATCCCAACAAAAAATAAGGGCATTCATTTGCAGGAAAGATGATTAAAAATAAATAAATAAAACCATGGTGGTTGAACTTAATGGAACAACTTATATAGCTCTTCTTAAACATAATAACAAAATATTCAAGATATTTAGTCATTGTGATCCTATCACTTAGTAAAACGTGCACAACAAGTTCCTCTAATGCCAGAAATTTTCAAATTGGAGAAACTAAGGATTATCTAAATTGAGTAAATCTCAAACCATCCATAAAACCATTGCTTCCTGTGTTATAAAGTTTGGCACATGACTGAAAGTGGATTTAGTATTGGAAATATGTTTGCACACAAGTATTGAAATAATTTACCTTGTCATATAATCGTTTCTTCAAACTCTGTAAATGTGCATATTCTTTTTGTCGAATGTCATCTGCAGCTCTGAACTGAGTTATCAATTCATTTAACTTTGCATTTTCATCTTGATATTTCTTCTTTGCATTTTTGGTGGCTGCTTCAGCTTTGAGAACATTTTCTCTCAATAGATCTGCTTCTTTCCTCAAATGCTGCACCAGATTATCAATCAAAATAATCAATTTGGTAAATGTTGGATATCCAAGTTTAATCATAAACAGCAAAGAGGAAATAATACCTTCAAGCGCTCTTCAATTTGTTCTTTCTGATCCATGGCCCGCTGGACATCCTCCTGGTTACCCAAACTAGAAGAGAGCTGTTCACGAATTTGCTTCAACTGTTTGATTTCACGTATATAATTCTTTTCTTCCTTCAGTAGCAGTGTTTCATGTTCTATCATGTGTTTCATATTACGTATCTGCTTGTAAGCCATAGATCAAAGCCCCAAGAGATGGAAAAGAATGAACATTTACATATCAAGAAGGATATAAATTTAGCTGACAATAGACTATCTTTACAAAAGCTAAAGCTAAAGAAGGGGAGAAAGGGTTACCTTTCCATCAATTTCCTCAACAGAAAATGCATTCTTTACCCTGTCAATCACCGACAGAACAGAGTCTATTTCCTTGCGTTTGGCCTTGAGCAAGTCACGAGCTGCTACCTCTTCTGATTTGGCAGCACCAAGCCAGCCACTATACTCATTACAATCGGCCTGACCATATATATAAGCATTTCAGAAATTATATGATGGGAAACAGAAATAGAATTGTAAGAAAATAGAAATAGGATTTAGTTCTTACCTTCTTCCTTTGCATTTCGGCTCGAATAACTTCCCGACAGTTTGTCTTCTCCTCAACTTGAAATTGAGCATGTTTGATCAGTTCTTTTAAATTTTCATCATCATCATATCTGGGAATTCTGATTATATAGTAGAATGGCCTTTTACCCTGCTCAATTGCTGTATTTTGGCCATCAGAAGCATCGGCAGAGGCCCCCTCTGGAGACACGGTTGAAGTTTCTTCCCCATTAACCTTCTCGGGATCATCCTGAAGGCAATTTAAGCTTTTTTCACACCCATCCAGAACCTCAGATTCAACTCCATGCCCAATAGCATTGAATGTCTCTTGGCTAGGAAGAGTTGAGGACTCTGATCTTACATCAACTTTAACTGGATCATCAACTGAAACAGGGTTGATATCAACACATCTAACAGCCTGCTGTGAAACTTCAGATTCTATGTCCACCTCATCACTTGAGAAAGTAGATACTTTCTCTTCGGATTCAATAGGCACGGATTCCATCTCAATTTCTTGTTTTACATCATTATCTATGCAAGTTAGCTCAGTATCAGTTACAAGATAGCTACTCTCTATCTCAATAACTTCTTTTTTCTCACTGACAGGATGGGGGTCAACAGTTTCATGGCTACTGACATCTAGTTTTTCAACCACAGACATATCATCCAGAGGACAAGAATCTCCAATTTCAACAGCTCGTTCTGATGTTGAACCAGGAGCTGCTGAAATACTTTTCACAACTTCAGAATGCTTATTTTCTTCATCAGTGGATTGCACCAAGTTAACACTAGTTTGTGAAATGCTTTCCTCAGCATGAGGAGCAGGCAAATTTTCTCCCTTTTCAAATGTTGTGTAACCATTAATAGCCTCTGATTCTAACTGTACAACAGGCACAGCGATCTCATTTGTTGGATATCCAATCGGATCATCATCATTTGAAGCTGGAGAGCTCTTGTGAGTTTCAGCATCAGATGTTACGATTTCGCTCCTATCAATTTCAACATTTGCAGATGTCAATGTTTCAACTTCTTGATCAGGCACCACCAGGTATGGAGTTGTTTCTGCATTCTTCTCAAACTGTACTTCTGATGTCTCTTCGGTACCATCCACAGGAATGTTGTAGGTCGAGTCCACTCGTCCGTCCCCCTGAACCAAGTCCAAATCATTATCCTTGTGAAATTCCTCAGTAATTACAACTGGAGAATCTTGATTTTCCTTGATATCTGTACCCAAATTTGTTTTTCTTTCATCTCCAATCTTGTCTTTAGCAATGACCTCAGTATCATCAAACTGATTCTGCTCTGATTCAACAACATCAGTCCTAGCAGTGACTTGAGATTCCTGGGTCACAATTGACTCTGCACTGATGTCCTCCCCAGCCTTAGCATCACCACCATTAACCTGAATTTCTGGTTCAATAACCACTGAAACATTCCCTTCTACATCTTTAAGAAAATCCAGCTTGACACGATCCTCCTCAACCTCTCCATGATAAGTGCTAGCAGTGACTTGAGGTTCCCGGGTTACAATTGACTCAGCACCAACTTCCTCTCCAGCCTTAGCATCACAGCCATTAACCTGAATTTCTGGTTCAATAACCACTGAAACATTCTCTTCTACATCTTTAAGCAAATCAAGTTTGACACGATCCTCAACCTCCCTTTGATCAGTCCTAGCAGTGACTTGAGATTCCTGGGTTACATTTGATTCTGCACTGTCTTCCTCCTCCCCAGCCTTTGTATCACTGCCATTAGCCTGACTTTCTGGTTCAACAGCAGCTGAAACACAAACTTGAACTTCCTCAGACCCTTCTGCTTCTTCAGGTGAATCCAGTTTGACATGATCCTCCTCAAGCTCTCCTTTATCATCCAGCACATGTGTCTCAGGAGCAACAATAGGCACGGTTCCACTTGACACTGGAACAACATTCTCTCGTTCTCTCTCACCATCATTTAAGTTGACCTCATGATTCACAAGAGCCTCAACAACAGAATTTTTAAAACACTCAATTTCAGGGTCAACATCAGACTCCACGACCTCATTCTCTACGTGGTTATCAGGAGAACCAACATTTTCAATCGGTTCAAACTTGCCATTGAGATCCTGAGTCTCGGTAGCTTGATCCTGATCAGCAACCGTGACTTTTCCGGCTACAAAAACGTAAGAGGCATCGGGATCATCCTCCTTATTTCCCTTACCATTCTCATTCCCGCCCTTAACTCCGTTACAATCTGTAACAGCTGTCGGCAGATCTTCACAGCTACCTATATCCAACTCACGCTTCTCCTCCATTTCAGTCGTTAACAAGTTGACATTGACATTCACATCCGCCGTCATTGCACCGTTATATTCAACTCAACACCGTTCCCTCTCTCAGCTAAACGATCACACCGACACACGAATTACAAAATTAAAAACATGTAATATGTATAATTATCAATTAACAATTCAGATCAAATAATAACAAACCATTAAACACCACTCGATGATTGAAACAAAACTCTAACCAATCAAAAAACGAAATAAAAGCATTGAAATGAACGTAATTAGGAGATGAGGTAACTCACCGGATCAGACAGCCGCGAACGTAAGTGGCGTAACCACCAGATCGAGAGAGGGATAAGAAACGCCAATGCGGTGGTTGTACGGATCTTAGGGCTTTTCCGACGAGGAAGAAGAGAACTACGGTGAGATAGCTTAAACGGAGAAGAATTTTGAAACGAAACAAACAGCTGGGGAGAGGGAAGAAACTGTGTTTTTGTATATATATGGCTCCTGTCTGAACTTAAAACGAGTTTTATTTTTAAAATTAACTGTAAATTTATCGCTGTCAATTCCCTAATTACTAACCACTAATCACTATTTGTGCAAAAAAATAACCACTAATCATTTCAGTTTTTTTTTTTTTTTTGAATAACACTAATCATTTCAGTTTAAAAGGATAATATATGATTTAGTTTCTTTTTAATTATGATTTAGTTTCCTAATTCTCTTCATCATCATATCCTTTGTCTTTTTTCTAATTCTCTCAATATTTTTTCCCTTTTAATAATAAATTTATTTTAAATTTTACTAATTTTATATATGGTAAATACCTTTTTTATTGGACGTTTTATTTTTCATATTTAAGTTAATCTAAATTATAATATAAAAATATGTTAATACGTTCATTTTAAATAATAATTTCACTATATTATTTTTTTATAATTTTTTACTTATATATTTTAAAGATAATTAAAAGTTAAAATTTATAATTGATAAGATAATGACAATTTATTTTATAATAGAGGAAAGATATTTTATAATATAATTAATATATCATAATTTCAAAAGTTAACAACTTTGTTATTTTATTATTAATTGCAAGTTGAAAAAATTAAACTTATCTTTCAATGCATTACACGGTATTAATCATAAATTTTATTAAAGATAATTTATATATAAATTATCGATTTAAGAGGTCAATTAAATTGATAAAATAAATTAATTTTATATTTCTCTAATCTAATATTAAAATAACATAAATTTTCTTTATATGTATATATATATATATATATCATAAATTTATTTATTTATTTATTTTGATGCTCAGCATAAATTTATTTTAAAATCTAAAATATATTGAAAATTAATTTTCAAATTATATTACAAAATATAATTGAATATCATATTAATGAATAAATAAAATTGTTTGATAAATAGATAGATGTAAAAAGATAAGTCAGAAACTAAGATAAAATTGTATTTATTTTTTTTAGATAACGTTATTTATCAACATACATATTCATTTTGTGAGTTACCATATATACATTTTTTTACCATATATTTATTCTTTCATTTTTTGATATTATAAACTACTATTTTGCAAAAAATAAAAATTGCTATATTTAGAAAATTCGATTATTATTCTGTAATAATATTCTCCATTTTATAAAATATTATTTTTAATTTTAGTAAGTATTGATTGATTATACTTATCCTTCCAAAAAAACAAGTATTGATTATGTATAGTATTTTTTCTAAGAGTATTAATTATATAATTGATTGTAAAAAGTATTATTGAAATAATTTTTTATTAAAATTAACAAAATACCTATATTTGATAATTTTATAGCGACTATAATACCTATAACTCTAATTTTGTAACGTACTGAAGATCTTAATATAATTTGACATGTAGAGTGAATCGTTCCGATATAAAAAATCTAAGATTTTATTGAATTTATTCATGTGTTCCGCTAAATTTTTATCTTTCACCGTCCTTAGTTTGTATAAATTTTTATTCAACTATAATTTATTAGTCAAATTTTTAGTAAAATAATTTTTCTCTAGTTTAATACGAATCTACATTCTAGAATACTGTATGATATTATCAACAATGTAAAGATGTATAAGACTCACACATCTTTTCCTCTAGCTCCTTCCACTATTTATCACTCACTTTATTTATATACCCTTCTCTTTTATCTTCAACGTTTTTGTCAAGCCAGTTAAACTAGGTATTCTTCACTCTTCTTTGCCAACAAGTGAAAATATTTTTCCATCATACTTTTCAATGGTAAAGAGCAATGATGAATCAGTTTGTCACGCTCGTTGAATTTCTATCACTACCTCGCTCTCATACCACCTGTTAGAAAAATTAATCAACGAATATGTAAGAAAAATAAACTAAATCAAGAAAAATAACAATACAATATTTACGTGGTTTGATACAGAGTTACCTACGTTCACGGAGAAATTTCTTTTTCACTATATAAAAAAATAATTATAATGCAATTAAATTATATTCCCCTTGATAATTTTATTGTATCACTCATCTTACAAATTAAAAGAAAAATCTTAATTCAAACTAGAAAAAATATTTCTAATCAAGTTAACTTCAAACATGCTAGTACCCAAATTGATATTGTGTTTATATTTATTTTCTCTTTCTTCACAAATTGGTATTTTTATCTCCCTATTTATAACCACTTTAGTTATAAGTTTATGATTTCCATTACAAATTTAATACTTGGTTATCACTCTAACATTCCGTTTAGTACAGGAATTCACAAATATATATTAGGATTAATTTTAATCATAGACTTAGTTAATCCATGTGATTACTTATTTTAGACTTTTTTTTATATATAAAAATATTAATCCATAGGATTAAGTATTCTATTTTAGTAATCCTATGTGTTGGTATGGTGGATTAACAGGTGGGATAAAAAATAAAGTTATTTTAATAAATAATTGATGCATTAGTAACCTATAGGACATGGATTGCTAAAATTATGGGGAATTAGGTATTAGATAATACATATCTAATGGGATTAGTAAGTCATGAAATTATTAACCTCAACCTTGATCCTACATATTGATATAGTATTATTTACTAATGCTTTAGATTAGTTAAGCAATCATGTTTCTGAACGGGTTGTAAGTAAAAAATTAATCATTTCCTAAATAAAAATTAGACTTTAAATTTAAGTAAAACAGCCAACATTAATGTATTAGCTTTTTTTTTTTTTTGTTACCAAGGAAGTTTAATATGCAAAAATCACATTAGATATTACATAATATAGGATAATCCTCTTTTTAACATTTCTAATAAAATCGATGATAACTCGTGTGGTCTCTAAATTGCAAATATTAGTAATTTAGCTTGTACTCTATAATATTTAATAAAATTTTATAAAAATAGTTAAAA
>CAOJBK012614482.1:0-12067 GCA_948294925.1 Codiaeum variegatum | reverse complement strand
TCAATGATGAACGGGTCAGAGCTTGAGGGTTTGGCTCAACGCCGACAGTGATGGCTCTGCAATAAAGGGTTTAGGTCTGCTGCGTTGTGGCTTTGCCGATGAACGGGTATGGAGTTAAGAAGTTGGGGGAAAATTGGGGTTTTTATATTAAAATACTATCGATCCCTTATTGATCCAAATATTGGTTCGGTAAAATTCTTCATTTGCCGCTCAATCCTAGGAAAAAATTTTGATTTCGCACTCATAAATTACTGACTCCAAAAATGTGTCACTAGTTACCGACACAATTAATTGGTCAGTATAATTTTGGTGGGAACCTAATAAATTGTTGCCGCCAATTTTGTAATGACTTAACGACCCAAAAAAACGCATCACTAAAGTACTGACACATTGTTTTGGTCAGTAAGTCGTCGGTAATTTATTTATTTAATTTTTCCCCTTATTGCATCACAATTTGATTCGTAAGTGTCATTATGGGGTCAGTAATTGCCGACCAAAAAAATTGGATCAGAAATTAGGGTCAGTAAATCGTTGTTTTCTTGTAGCATTATAGGAGCTTTATTAGCTAAATTACCATATTGACCTATCACAATTAGTAAAAGTTCCCTTAGATTTCTACATATTATAAAATAAGCCCCACTTATTAATTTAAAACGACTGAGCCTCTAAAAATTATATAAAGATCACTTAAACAGAGTCATTAATATTTATAAACAATACACATATAAACCCAACAGTGAATGCACGTGCGTCCACATGCCCAAATACATATTGATTAAGTAAAAAATCCAACAACCTTCCACATGGAGTGTATATCCATGTGATATACACAAAACAATATGTATGTAAATTATCATTTAACAAAAATGACTAGTAACTAAAAAATATCATCATAACCAATAATGTTCATTCGTCTCCTTAATACACAAATAAAATGGGCTTTCACGAAAACTAATCGTTGGGTAGACCCATCACTAGTAACATGCATCAACTCAACCAAACAACCTAGATTGAGTGTGGATATGTAGCATGGAAGTTACATGTAAATGTGATCAAAACATGCTTACTTCTAAATGGACCTAAAAAAAGAGATCATATGACTAAAAACAATGTCAAATTATTCAAAGTGAAGAAATAACTGAATAGTTCATTAATAATGACAAAACCAAATGTCATTACATACATTTAGCCCAAACATAAAATTACAAATTAAAAACTCCTAATAAACTCAGACATCAATGAATTCAATCACACCCATATGAGCAATATGCTTCATAAAAGCCTTTGGTGCAATGCCTTTGTCAACGGATCTGCAACCATGGAGTTTGTATCTATATGCTCAATGTGAACCTGACCACTCTGAACTCTTTCCATTACAATATGAAACTTAATGTTAATATGTTTAGACTTTGATGAACACCTATTGTTATTTGAATGGAGGAATGCGGCTCTACTACCACAAAACAATTTCAGTGGCCTCTCAATCTCATCTACCACTTGTAAGCCAAAAATACAATTTCGGAGCCAAATAGCTTAGTTTGATGCCTCGTAGTAGGCCAAAAATTCTACCTCCATAGTTGAAGAAGCAACGAGTGATTGCTTAGCACTGTTCCATCAAATTGCTCCTTTAGCTAGTTGGTAAACAAAATTAGATATGGACTTTCTACTATCTTGACATCCTGCAAAGTTAGAATATGAATATCCAACAATCTCAAGCTTTTTCAACTTCCTATATGTGAGCATGTAATCCTTTATTTTTTGAAGATACCTTATTACTCTTTTTATTGCTCCCCAATGCTCCTTACCTAGATTGGTTTGGTATCTACCTAACATCCTAATTATGAATGCAAGGTCTGGGCAAGTACAGAAATGTAGGTACATAAGGCTTCCTACTGCCGAAGCATAAGGAATGTCTTTCATTTACTTGGAATCAATTTGATTCTTAGGGCATTGATTAAGACTAAATTTGTTCCCTTACTCACGGGTGTATCCTGTGCCCTACAATTTTGCATGTTGTACCTTTATAGTACTTTTTCAATGTAGGCCTTTTGTGATAATCTTAGAATTCCTCGGGAATAATCCCGATGAATCTGGATTCTTAATAAAAAGGATGTGTCAATAAGATTTTTCATTTTAAAATTTTCTCAAAGAAATTTCTTGGTCTCTTACAATAAGGCCACATAATTACAAGCAAGCAATAAGTCATCCACATATAAAATTAAGAAGATGAATTTACTCCCATAGAACTTATGGTACACACAATCATTAACTAGATTTATCCCAGAATCAAATGATAAAATCACTTGATGAAACCTAAGGTACCATTGATGGGAAGCCTATTTAAGCCCATTAAAAGATTTCTTTAGCTTGTAAACCATTTGCTTAGAGTTATTAGACTATATGCGCTCTAATTGCACCATATAGATTGTCTCATCAATGTTTACATTGAGAAATATTGTTTTAACATCCATCGGATGAAACTCTAAATATAAATATTCTGCAAGTGCTAAAATTATCCTCAAAGAGTCTTTCGAAGAAACTAGAGTGAAAGTCTCTTTATAATTGATGCTTTCCCTTTGTGTAAAACACTTTTCAACAAGACATGCCTTGTATCTCTCCAAATTGCCTTGTGAGTCCTTTTTTGTTTTAAAAACCCATCTACACCCTATAGGTCTCCCTCTTTCAAGCAATATGACTAGATCCCAAACGTCATTGTCCTTCATGGATTTTAACTCCTCATGTATGGTATCAATCCAATTAGAAATGTTTGAACAAGTAATCACTTTATTAAAAGTAACAAGATCATCTTCTAATGAAAAATCATTATCATGATGTTCATTAAGAAACACAGTATAGTCATTTGAAATTGCACTTCTTCACTCTCCAATAGACCTCCTTAATCATATGCTTCTTGAGGTGGTTAAGGTTGCTCTTTAGGTATAACTGGATGAGGAACATCAATTGGTTAATTTTAATTAAAGAAAGCTTGATGACCCAAATAGTCAAGAAGCCCAACAACATGTTGATTAATTAGTTGTTATCCCTGTTCTTGAGGCTCAACATGAATAGATTTTGGAAAAACTGAAGAAATAATTGTAGGAAGAGGAACATTGTTCTCTTCAAAGATAAAGTCAGTTAATTTATCTTCCACTTCAACCTAACCATCCTCAGTGAAGTGGGCATTTCTCATTTCAAATAATGCTCTATTTTTGGGATCATAAAATTTATAGCCCTGTGATTTTTTCAGAGTAACCTACAAAGAAACTACTAATTATTCTTGCATCGATTTTCTTTTTGTCACGCCTATAAGACCTAGCCTTAGCTAGACAACCCCATACATATAAATGTTTGAGAACATGTGCTTTACATGTCCATAACTCATATGGAGTTTTAATAGTAGCCTTTGTTAGAACTCTATTCAATATATAGACTGCATCTTTAGTGCTTCTCCCTAAAGTGAGTGAGGTAAGGTTGTATGAGCCACATACTCCTTACCATATCCTTAAGGGTCCTATTTTGTCTCTCAGCTAGCTCATTCATGCTAGATGATCCTAGCATGGTGTATTGAGGAATGATCCCACACTCATCTAGGTACTTAGTGAATGCCCTTAGACGTTGATTACTAGATCCATTATTTCTTCTGCAGTATTCACTACCACGATCTGACCTAATAGCTTTTATTCTTTTACCTAGTTAATTTTCAACCTTGGCTTTAAAAGCTTTAAGTATGTCTAATGCCTTTGATTTTTCATGGATTAGATATAAGTAGCCATAGCGAGAATAATCATCTATGAACGTTATAAAGTATCATTGACCATTCTAAGAAGTTGTAGAAAATGGCCACATATGTCTGTTTATACTAGTTCTAAGACTTTCTAAACTCTCTCAGCTTCCACATTTTTCTTGCTTGTTATCTTACCTTTAATGCACTCTATGCACACTTCAGATCCTGGTGAAGTGTTGATGTTTCTAAAATCTCTTACGAAACAAGCTTGTCAATTCTATTTTTAGAGATATAACCCAAATACTTATGCCATAACTTATAGTAATTATCATCGATCAATTTTAATTTAGTTCCATGTGTACTAACATGAAAAGTTTCATTATAAGTAATGGTATCAAGCAAATAAAGATTATCAAGACTAGATAAAGTATCGGTACCCAAAAATTTAGAATCATAATAAAGACAACATTGTTTATTTTCAAATAAACAAATAAAACCTTATTTATCCAAAATAGGAATTAAAACCAAATTCTGTCTAAAAGATGTTGCAACAAATGTCTCTTTTACTTATAAAATAAAATCAAACTTTAAAGATACTCTGAAAACGGAAATTTCTTGAACTTCTACTCTACTTCCATCCCCCATATAGATGAACCTTTCATCATCACTTGGTAGGCAATATTTCTGACAACCTTGCAATGATATACTTATGTGAGAAGTAGCAGCTGAATCTAACCACCAAGTATATCTAGGCATAGAAACAAAATTGACCTCTATACAAATAAGAGTTAAAGGCATACCTTTCTTCACGTGTCACACGTGATATTTAGGAAAACCCTTCTTGGTATGAGATGGATCCTTACAGGAAAAAAAAAACTAAATGTCTTTAGACTTTTGCTTTTTCTTTCAATTGTCAACCACAATCTGCTTGCCTTTCCTTTTCTTATTGACCATTGAAATAGATGCCAAATTGGCACTTTCAACCTTTTTATGTCTCTATCTATCACCCTCGTATGCTAAATGTGAGATGAGCTCATTCACTATCCACTTATTCTTCTGACAGTTGTAGCTCACCTCAAATTGATTAAATTGAGGAGGCAAGGACATAAGAGCAAAGTATACTAAAAGATCACCAGGTAGATCCAAATTCAATGTCCTTAAGCTAGAAATGATGTGAGACATTTCAAAAATGTAAACCCAAAAGTTTCCCAAGCTGTTATATCTCATAGATGTTAATTTACGCAGAAGCGTTGTTTCAGCCTTATCGCTTTTTATAAAGCGTTCCTCCAACTTCTCGAGAAACTTTGAGGCATTCTATTCATCTACAATGGTACTGAGAAAAGTCTTTGGTATTATACTCTTCATGATCATAAGACTCATATGGTTTGAGTGCTTCCACTAATCCATATCCCTCTTTTCATCAAAGATACTTGTAACCATCAGCTCATAGGGGCGTTTCTTCCTAAGTGCCATGTTCAGATCAATATAACCCAGATGAATCAGAACCTTTTGTTTTCAAATCTCAAAATTTATTCCATTCAATTCGGGAATATAATTAATATTGGTAGCATAAGCAACAAGGGTGATAGTATTTACTGGAAAAAAAAAACAATAACTAGGATATTATAAAAAAAATGTATGTAGATGGGTTTTTTGTTTATAATGATCATCCCACCATAGAAAGACCGACATAACACTGAATCTAGTCTTTAGAGTAAGAATCAGCTTACAGTAATCAATCTGGTGCAATGATCAAGCATTAAGAATTATTTCTAGTCAAGTGTTAGCCTTCTTTTGGCCCTACATAACACTCACAATAGACACTTGAACACTATTAAGCTTATCATCACATTCGATTAGGAAATTCTGCCAAATGATAGTTACCTTTCTTTGAGCCAATAACTACCACATAAATTCAAAATTGCTGCATCATCATAGTTCTTCTCAATGGTTTTCATAGGAGAACCCACTTTGGTGCGATGCTGCTTCAACCGTTTTGAACTACTTGACATGCCTATTAAGGTAAACCTTAGACCGTTATGAATAAAAAAAAATATATGTATTTATATGTAGTATAAATAACTAAGTACTACATATAATTCAAGACAAAAATAAATTGTCATCACAAACATATTTTGCAATAATTGATTAGATTCATATGGACTAGAATGACCATTAATAGAATTTAAATAAGAAACATATGGCCATTTAAATTCAATTCTCACACCAATGAATATAAATATATATAGAATATGTATATGATATTAGCATAACTACTATAACCATAACTATTTTTTTTAAAAAAATTATATAACCAAAAATCACTGTTGGGCATAAAAAAAATTGAAAAACAAGATTCTCCAATTGCTAATAGCAATACAACAGTAGCTACTCAAATTGCATAAAATTCAAACAAAATAATAGGCTTTAGGCCACCATTGGCATAAGCAATCAACAATGAAAAAAAAAACTTGATTTTGGTCAATGGTAATCACTGATCAACATCCGCAAAACTAAATTAAAAAAATTGTTTCAGCGAATTAAATAAATTGAATATACCAGAATATTTGATTTCATATTCATGTACCGAAGAAACAATTCTGTTTTACAAAAATAAACCACAAATAAATGGAAAATAGAAATTTTATAAATACGGATCCAAACAATCCCTATTGTAAAGGGCTCTAATACCAATTGTAAGAACATTTTGAGATAAATCTCAAACCAAATGTTCTTAAATTCTAAAACTTTACGAGAAGAATTGTCAGAAATAAAAGAAGAATGAAAGCATACCTAACTCCGTTGATTCGTGGTGTGCAAACGAGTAGGTGATCTTCTGAAGCAGTATACACAGCTTCCTTCAATCGCAATGGAAAAGAAACAAAGAAGATAAAACCCTAATTTTGATGTGTAAACAACCTTATTTATAGGAGTTTCATTAGCTAAATTATCATATTGACTCATCACAAATGGTAAAAGCTCCCTTAGATTTCTACTTATTATAAAATAAGCCCCACACATTAATTTAAGATGACTGAACCTCTAAAAATAATACAAAGATCACTTAAACTAGGCCTATAAATATTTATAAATAATATACATACAAACCCAATAATGAATGCATGTTCATCCATATGCCTAAATGCACATGGATTAAGTCCAAAATCCAACAGGATTATAAAGATAACTTTAATATGGAATCACTGAATCATCTTGAAGATTAATATGAGCCCATTAAAGAGAAACAATAAAAACTATTGGAGGGTCAACCGCATGGGATGTGGACGATCCCATTCATGAAGAAGCTCAAGATCCTCATCTGGATACATTATAATTAATTTTGAATGTTATGATTGACTTTACTGCCATCATTAAGGAATGTAAGCAACATGTTTCTCAAAAACTCATCCACCAACTCTAGATTCTAAAAATAAGGATTTGTCTCAAGGAAAAGATAATCATCAAGAATCAGATGATCAATGGAAAGAGCCATGGTTGAAGAGAGAATTGAGAATGAAGGGTACATAATTGAGAAGAAGATTAAGAAATGGAAACGATGGGTCTTAACTACAATGGACAAGAGTTCATCACAAAATCTGATTCCCCTTTCTCTAACAACATGTTTAAAGTAAGGTATCCCCAATTCAAATTCTTAGCGTAGACTCTTATAATGAAACCACCTACCCTAAAACCATGTGTGTAAACTTAGAAACATCATCTAGGCTCAACCATACCATGATCATATCCTGCACAAACTCCTTCCTGCCTGTCTAAGAGGTGGGAAGGGTTGCATGGAGTTTTGAAGATGCAGATTCCTACTTTAGAAGGTGAGATTTTGTTGTCTAGCAGTCAAGAGCTGGGAAGGGTTGCATATTATAATACTTTCAATGGGGTATATCTCATAGAATCACCTGAAGTCATAGAGAGTAAAAGCAATGCATCATTTAAAAGAAATCTAATGAAGATGGAGATTAATAGGGAGAAATGGTCAAAATGGGAAGAGGTTTGAAAAAAAGGATCATCTGAAATCATAATTGTAAGGTAAAAAAAGTGCTTTTGAAGAGGGAGATTTGATACTTTGAAGGGTAGATTTGACTATAGAGAATATAGGTGTTTGCAAGAATATAGGTGTTTGCAAGGTTCAACCAAATTGGGAAGGTTCTTACAAGATTAACAAAGTCATGAACACTAGACCTACAAACTGCTAGAGCAATATGAAAAGAGTGTCATTCACACCTTAATGGTAGATAGTCTGAAGAAATTTCACTAATGAATTTATAATTACTTTATTTTGCATATTTATTATCATAGTTAACTAGTTATTCATATTTAGAAATTTCTATCTTTTTATACATTGACATTAGTAATAATAAAAGTATTGGGTAATATATATAGAATCTTAGATTGGTAATTGAATATTTCTACATCAAGAAACATTTGACAAGTTAAGACTTTCAACATGGAAAATCTAAGGTTGACTTTTAATACGGAGTGAATAAGTTTGAAACTTGATAATTCGATGATCAGTTAGAAAAACTGACATCCTAAAAAAAAATCAACATTAAATTAAACATTCAACAGCAAAAGTAACATTAAATTCGACAATCAAATTGACATTTATAAAATAGATATTTTGACACTTTACAATTGAATTGACACTCTGCAATGAGATAAATGTTCTACTTTAAATTGATGTAGAGATGAAACTCTACATTAAGGAATTGGCAAAAAAGCTTTAAAAATTTGATAACTTACTTTAGTGATTTAACAATTTACAATCTACTCCCTACATTAAAAAACGAATGATTTGAAAACGTGAGTATTTTTATTATATAATTGGTAGAGAGATCACCCAGAATAAGTAATGGGGAATCTCCTTGGCCACTCGGCCCTTTACTATCGGATGCTATAAATGAGAATTAAGAATAAACTAGAGTAACGTATGGGAGTTACTCAAGGAAGTTACCTACTTATGGTGGTCAATAATAAGGAGATCGCATGTAATAAAGGATCACCCAAAATTGGACCGCTTTAACTGTTCAAGACTAGTTCTTACTTCAACGCGTTAATAGACAATTTTTGAGTTGAAATAAGAAAAAATTAAAACCAAAATATGCTTAAAAATGTAGAAAGTATAATCAGTCACCCCATATATAAGAGATCCTAAGAGGTGTTTGATCACGGAATAAAGATAAAATCAACCCCAGTGATTTTTCTAAGTGGGGAATCCTTTAAAAGGGATCAGCCAAACATGATAGATTATCTAAGGAGATTATCTAAACTTGACAAAATTTAACAATTAAGTGTATAAGTTTACCAGGGTCATAACTAAACATCTTAACTTTTAACCAATAAATAAGTATTTTTTCTAAATTTTGCTAATAGTTTTATAAAAAAAATAAATGAAAAAAAATAGATGATATCAACAAATTACCAACAAAATCTAATAAAAATAGCTATTTGTTATGTTTTTACAAATGAAGGCACTTAATTGTGATTTTTTTAATTTTACACACTCAATTGACGCTAAAAGTGTAAATATCTCTATAAATAAATATGGTATAATCATTAATCCATATTTGAAATTTTGAAAAACTAAAGTATAAACAAAAAGAAAGAAAGATGAGTTGAAAATAGAATTAATAAAGAGGATTGATTTATTTATCAGTAACATTATAAATCTCTTTGAGATCCATAGAAATTTTAGAGGGATAAAATTGCCCAAAAATAAGCAAACAAAGGATCACTTGGATAGAAGAGTTAAAACATGATGAAGAATAGTGGAAATTATATAGATATCTCTTGTCCATTAAATGAAAATCAAAATGCATTACATAAATAAGAGGTTATAAAGACAGAAGACATAATCCCTATAAGAGGAATCATCCAAAAAAACGAAGTAGAAGGATAATTAAAAATTCCAAATAGAGAGCATTCCAAAATCACATTAAAGGCTTGCCCATTAACATTGAAAGATTAAAAATTGACAAATTTAAGAATATATAGATATAGCTGGCATTAGGTTTATATGAGAAAGGTTACAAGGTTTAATTTATGCCTCTTTAAAGGACATGCCTAGTAGGGGATTATTTATTTACTCGCTTATTTACAAGGACTAATAATAGAGGCTGCAATTAGAATTAACGTTTCTCTCACAACTTAATACTTATAAATTTCTGCTTCTTCTGTCTATAATTAAAGTCTCTGCCTATTTTATTAGCACACCATATCGTTTTCTTTTTTTTTTCTTGTCCCTTTTCTTCAAACTCGTCCTCTACTATTGTTGTAATTACAATAGTGAACCCTCCAAATTTTCTCCAAAATTTGAATATTGCTCATTAAATAATAATCAAGTTAACTAATTCTAACTATTTGCAATAGCAAATGTAGATGTTGCCTCTTTTCTATGGCTATAACCTTACAAACCATGTTGATGGTTCAACAATGGCTCCTGCAACTACACTTGATGATGATAGTCTAAATCCAACATACAATATTTGGTACTATGAGGATTAGATTATCCTCATCTAACATGTTTCTTCTATATCATAATTATTACTTTCTCGAATTGTCGGATCATTCAATGCATACAATGCATAGAATAAACTAGTAACCTCTTACTCTTCTGGTTCTAGAAATCAAATTCATTAAAAGCTAACTCCATAGGCTTAATTGTAGGAGTGATTCATTTCTATAGACATGCAACATACTAAAATAGTTATGAATAAATTGGATGCCCTTAATAACCCAGTGTCCAATGATAATATGATTGGTGTAATAATGGATGGTCTAAGTTCTATGTTTAGCCCCTTTGTTTGAGCTATGGATGCCTCACATCAACCTATGACATAAAATGACTTGTATGGCTTGTTGCTTAGTAGAGAACAATAACTCAACAATGATAATAAATACAAGGAAACTGTCCCACCTAGTGCATATTACAATCAATGACAGCAAAATCAAGGAGAGCATTGGAAGAACTTCATTTCTATTGAACATGGTCCTAATCTTTAGTGCTATAATTACCATGGGTATGTGTCTAAGAAATTCTCATCTCCATTAACATTAAATTAGTACTCATCCCATACATTTAATCCTAGAGCCTCATGAACTATAGTCTCATCTCACCAATACCCAACCGTGAGTTATTGACTTTGGTGCAAATTATCATCTCACATGTAAATTTGAAACCTCAATCTTCATAATGATTATATGACTCTTGAAGAAGTAATTATTGGCATTGGCTTCCTATCTCTCATATTGGATCATCTATAGTTTCTACTCTCAATACTTCTTTCCTTTTGGATTATATTCTTTGTGTTCATGATTCTCATCAAAATTTGTTATATGTAAGTGAATTTACTCATGCTAACTGTTGGGGTTGTATGCCCTAGAGCATGTACATTGTGTATATATATTTGTAATTTGAATCACATTAATGGCTTAATATATATGTTTTTGTTTAATGATTGATTTCACTTCAGTACATTATGTATTTATGTTTCTTAAGTTCTATGTAAGAGAATCTATTCTCAAAGTGTTTGGGAATATGGAGATAAATTCTTTTTATCATAGACTTTAAAGTAAGTTCACGATTGTAGGATTATTGGTAGGAACGTCAATGATCTGGAAAGATAGTCACTTATGTTATCATCTATGACAAGTATGAGATACTTGTTTGTATGGAGGTAGTGAGTCTCACACTACAAACATGTGATGTCATGACAACACGTGGAGACTCATAAGATGAGTAAGTTGAACAATGATGTTAGATGATAGACACATTGGTTTTATCCACCAGTCAATGTCTAGTCATCTAGATTATAATTGTGCATATAATCCTTTGACTTGATGGGGAATGTTATCTAACATATTGGTGGCTACGGTTTGTTACTACTTACATACCGATGCTAATCAAGTATTGATGTATGACATATGATGGCCATAATTAATGGTATACTGAGATAAGTGATCTCGAAGATAGAATTCATTAACTTGGATAAACAAGGAAGGAATCCTATGAATTTTGATTGTTCTTGATTCACAAATCATTGGCCAAGGTAGTAAAGATTTACTAGTTGGAATCTGTTTATCGAGAAATAGAACCTTATAGAAGTCATATGATCTAGCATATAGGGTTTGACTTTTCCATGACCTTAGCTGAGATCGGAAATCCGTAATGAAGAGATTTGAATGCATGGTAATTATAATCAAGAGGTCTATGAAATGTCAAGGATTTATCACTGACATTCATTTCTAATTAGTTAATCATGATATGTTATGCTAGACGTCACTCACGATTTATGGGACTTAGTATGAACTGTGGATTACATACTTGGTGTG
>CAOJBK012614314.1:0-18057 GCA_948294925.1 Codiaeum variegatum | reverse complement strand
TACTATTACAAACAATGGAAATAAATTGGTTAGTTATTTATAGTTTTTTTCTTTCAATTTTATTCTTATGCTGCTATTGAGTAAATTGAGAGAATAATGAATTTTATTAATTTATTTTTTGAGAAGTGTGGCTTTTGTTGTTGATACATTTGGATTTATGGAATCTTTGAATGTACATTTTCTAGTTGCATAAGGATAAGAAATGTTATTGGTTGGACCTAACACTAACTAGTTAGCTGGACTTTGCGTCCATAATTTATTATTGCAAATGAGCATTATTTATTGCACATTTCTTTCCTTTTTTTTTTATTTACAATAGTACCATTGTATCTAATTTCTCTTTGCACATATATTCACCAAGTTTCTACATGTATTCACCACATTTGTACCTATATTTATCTCCTTTTCTTTCAAAACTCGTTGACTTAGGCCTACCATAATTTATTGTCGGAAAATGAGCATTATTAATTGCACCTCCTTCTCCTTTTATTTAATTTACAATAATGCTAATGTATCTATATTCACGACGTTTATATCTTTTTTTATAGCAAAGAATAATTTTATTAATGTTTAAGAATTTTATTGGGGAAAAACATATGAGTTTGGTTGCAAAACCACCAAGATCTAATATAAATATCAACTACAGAAAATCTAAACAACCAAATCATATGTGAAAAAACTCCTAATTTTGAGAAATACAAAAACAAATTGAGATGGAACTAAAGCTGAAACATTGAAACAAACAACTCTCAACAAGATAAGTACCAACACCAACTACTTTAAAACTGAATAGGCTAAAAACTCAGATGTACTTATTTACAGATGTAGAAGGGAAGATTCAAGGACCACAAATGCTTTCACGAACTCACACTGAACATATAATTGACATAAGCCTCAATGCAGAGATTATTGCTGATAAGTAATAATTAAAACGGGGTTGAGAACAAATAGGCCAATCTTAGAGGAGAGGAATAAATTAAGGTGAATGAGGACCAGAACACCCCCTCTTCTTATCAACAATTTTTGCAATTTTAGGAAGAATGGAAGCCTTATGAGCTTCATCAAATATTCCCAACTGTAGCCCAACAGCCCTTATATATACATTTGTACTTCATATTTATTATATTTATACTTCATATCACCTTATTTTTATCTCGAATTCTCTCATCTGTACATATGCAACTTATATTCACCTCATTTATGTATAATATTCACTTTATTTGCACATGTATTCATCATACATACACTTAAGATTTACCATAAAATATTTATTAAAATAAAAAATAGTTTAAATTGTTTCACTAAAAATTAATATTTCATTATCCCTTGAAAATATTAAATCCACTAATTAATAATAAATATGAAAGGAAAAATTTTATTAGTAACAATATTAGAAAGAAAAATAAGTGAAAAAGAATAAAAACAAATATTGAAAATAAGAAAAAACAAAGAAATAATTTGTCTAAGGATGAGATCATGTTTTCTTCACTTTAAAAACACAATATTCAGTATAAGAGTCTGGATAAGAAACTCTGGTCTAGCAAAGAATGGAGGCCTCTCTCTCATCAACTGAGTGGTAACAAACTCTGGATAAGAGTCACCCTGAATAATAAGTTCCTGCATGGGCTTCCTGACTCTCTAAAAATCACAGAAAATAGGATATTTAGGCTCCCTCATAATAAAAGGTAGATCATATGGTACAACCATCTTAGAAGTTGACTGGGCCACAACCTGCTTTCCTAAATAAAACTCCATAATATCAGTAGAGCCTAGGACAAGCCGTCTATCAGTGTAAGTGATCCCCAAGGTAAAAGGATCTACATTTCCCAAGATAACATAATTAAAAGGTGCCCAGATAATTTGGAAAAGGGCAGTCAAACATTAGAATCCATAACAGATAAAAAGATAAAGCTATTCAAAGCATACCTCAGTGAATGTGGCTATAATCTCTTTATACTGAGAAAAATAGAAACTGCCTAGCACTTGACCCAAGACTCCTAGCACCACATCCTCCCAATCAGAAGTAAAATCTCCTCTCCAATGACGGTTCGGGGGGTAAGAGATGGAATATGAGCAAAAGCCCAAAGCTCCAAAAGACACAAAAAAAAGTTAGCACAATGGAGAATAAAAAACTCATGCAAAGTAGAAAAGGGAAATAGTGACCTCCCAAACTGTCATGGTCGCATGGATGCTAATTCCATCAGCCGTGGTCAACTTGCCCATCACTCTGTAAGCCAGGGCTAGTGCAGCACTAGCCCAATCATACTGGCCAAGCAATCTCAAGTTAGCCAGTGAAGCCATCACCTTCAGATCAATGCAACCCTTCTCATTATATAGAAAAGGGTTGAAAGGATGGTTAACAGGCATACCCTGGCACACTGATCGATGGAATAAGAAACTAGATTCATCTTCTTCAACATTCCTAATAGCTAAGACCTGGAAACCATCCATTTGATATTGCAAGGAGGCTCCTCACTAAGAAAATTAGCAAAGGTACTTAGACAACAAACATGCATGTCAAACACAATAGGAACAATCTCGAACTGTATACCGGTCAAACAGGACCAATCTAGGGTAGTCATATTCATCTCACTCGCAGGTAAATGGAAGGTATTAGTGGTCTCCAACCACCTCTCAAATAAGAAAAAAATCATGATCCTATCAGGGGAACGATCATTGTCCATACTCATCCAGCTAGATAGATGAGCTAGTGCAATATAAGTGCAAACATCAAGGAAGCGGTCAAGGAAATTCAACACATTAGATAGGTTAGATCTACCACCTCTTTTGTTATGTTCATCATCCTACAGGTAAAAATTCTATCTCTCAATCACTTTATTTTATTCTTATGGGAAAAAAAAATAAAGCGAGCAAAAAAATAAAGTGAGCAAAAAAATAAAACGAGCAGAAAAATAGAGTGTTAAAAAAATGAAAGAGCAAAAATTAAGGCGCATTGAAAGGAAAAAAATGCACAAAAAATGATGAAGAGAGATAAATAAAAAAAATACCACTGGGAAGCCCTGACAGCTACAGTGATTTTGCTTAACCTGCAACAGATCGAGGTTCAGCTCGGTGAAAGATTCTAATTCTTCCATTAAAGGTAGGCCATCAGGAAACTAGTCAGAAACATCTATATTATCGATAGAACCAAGTAAATCATCGGCATAACCAAGTAAATCATCGACAAAACCGAGTAAATCAGTAATGGTCTCGGTCTCACCAGCTAGTACAACATCCAGCTGAGCAGACAAATCTTACTCCTGAGTAGCACCAACCGATAACATCTAGAAGTATTTAGCTAGGCAATCTTCCTTTTGAGAGAAACAGAAGAAAAGAAGAAGGAGAAATTGTGAATGACAATCCAAACTCAAAGCCCTTTATATAGGCAAATCTATGGGTCCCTCACCATTAATGCATTCACACTTATCAGATTCAGTTTTTACTCAAAATGAACCTGCTAAGGGGGGCAACTGTGAATCCATATTTTTACACCATTAAATTCGGCTGATCAACACGAGTCTATAGACTTGAACTGTGCTCAAATTGAACCTCAAACGAACTAAGAAAATCTAAAAAAGCGAACTGAATCAGAATGAAAAGGGATTGTGAACCAGTCACACAGGATAAGTGCCTGGCACATGCACCAAGCAAACTAGTGCATGCCCTAAGCAACTGGCGTATGCACTAATTGACTAGCACTTGTGCACGCACCAGTTGCCTGGCTCATGCACCAACTGTCTGGCGCACATGCCTAATTTCCTGACTTTTCTAGCTTAGTTTCTCTATAATAGGACCCCCCAGATCACCATTTCAGAATAGATTTTAACTCCAAACCTCTGAAAAACTTATGACTAAAACTCTAAACACCCGAACTTCTTCTAAAATTTTCACTAAAATTCAAATCAACTCCAGAACGTGTTTTTAGACAATCCTTCTCCGAACATAATGGAGACCCGATCTAGACTCATCAAGCCCTCTAAAGCTCATGTTCCACGTTGAAGGAAATCAAAGCTAGTATTACTAGTAAGTTGTAATGGTATCCTTTTAATGCAATTCAAATAAGTCTTAAAAACTGGTCTAGGCATTCACATGTTCAAAACCTTTTCTTATTATTAGTCAAAATCTGAGTTGATTAATGATTTATCATGTTAATTCTTTTAAATTTAAAATGAATTAGCTTTTGAATACACAACCAATAAAATCCACTTTTCAAAACACCCCCATCCTTCGTAAGAAGGGAGAACAACATGGAGTTTGATTCTCATTTAACGGGATAGCCGGCAAGCCGTTATTTGGCTTCACCTCCAATTTTCTAAAAATTCTTTTTTTTATTACTTATTTACTTGTTTATTATTCTGTTCTATTTCATTTTTATTATTTGTATTATTAGATCATTGTTTCTATTTCCATTATTTTATATAATCTATTGTTGGGGAATGTGTGCTTTTTCCATATCCTTTGGACTAGAGAAAGGACCCCCTTATAGTTTTATTATTTTTGAGGTAATTTTATTTATTGCTTTATTCCTTTTAGATCTACTATTGGGACGTGTGCCTTCCCTAGTACCCTTTAAGGCTAGATGAAGAACCCTTGTTTACCTTTTTTGTTTTTTTTTTCATCACTTTTATCGCATTTATATTATAATTGTCATTCATGCCATATGACTGTTCATGCATCATTCAAGTATGCTATATTCTGCTCGTGCACCACGCTAGTATGCCTTGTATACACGAAAACCAAATTTAACCAAAATCAAATGAGATTTTTATGCCAAAAATTGTTAAAGAAAAATGAATTCTTTTTCTAAAATCAACAATTTTAGAATTGTTTAAGACAATGAATTATTTTTTCTAAATTGACATTTTGTATCAATCATGAGTCCCTAAATCCACCTTTGGTTCGAGGCTCGCATTTTCCTAAAAAATTGGGTGAAATCATTTTCAAAATGGAGTTAATTGGTTTCTTAATTACCTTGAAAATGAGTGATTTTCTAAAAATTAAGTGGCGACTCACACATTCACACGTACACCCAACTGACTCATGAGGGAGTTCTCCTAAAGTGGGACTTGACCAAACCTAGTGCCATGCACAATATGACCCCATACAGTCGATTTTCTCATTAGAAATTTGAAGGTGTGCTGGCATCCACGCGGGATCGGGAGGGACGTCACACCTCATGATTTCTTGGAGTTCTTATAAAGAAAACATGAAGCCAAATAAAAATTGCATATACCAAATAATATATGCTAGGTTAGTTGGAGGCTTCGTTAGCAAAGTTGAATCCTTTCAGGTTTCACCTAAAATCCCTCTCTTTGCTATCTTCTTAAGCAAACTGCTTCATGCATTATGCATGACCTTATAGTCATATCTTAGTACACACATGTCAATGGAATTTGCCACTAAAATGAGTATCTCTTCCAGTATTTATACCCATAAACTTGATAAAAGGAAATTTTTACCTTGTCCTATTGCCCAACAAAATATGAAACTACAAGTAAGGGCCCACACATTGTTAAAAGACAAAACCACCTTTTTAATCTTTTCCTCTTAGCTTTTAGTCCTATCATGCATGATATTAAAGGGTTCACTCATTCTATAAGTGAGGAGGAATATATCAAGAAACCATAATTTGTTTTACTCTCCTAATTTTGGCAAAGTCTTAAGAGATTCTACCACCCTTGGGCTTACACCATAACAACACTCCACTGACTTGGTTGTTAAAAGTTTTCACAAAGCATATAGCCTAACCCTTAAACTTTATTCTTTGTATTATAGGCTGAATGCAAGAGATTGATCTACTATCATTTTTAGAGTGTAAACCTGTAACAAATTGATTCCATCTGTTGAAAATGATCGTATGGATCGCTTTAGTCACATTGGCTTTTTCTTTTCTTATTTAAAGATAGTTACACTGAATTTCTTTCCTTTTTATCTAAGTAATATATACGTAAGCTTCTATTCAATCATCTGGTCATGGAGAAAATGTATGAGGATGAACACATGATAGACCTTACAAACCCTCAACCATTACCCTCTCAAGGGTACAACCTAAATGCTGATGTAAATACACCCTTTGGTTCTCTGGTGCCCCACCTCAAAAGCCCATTGGTTTGTCTTCTTAACTACATAACTCAACACTCTTTTCTTTTAAATCCAAAATCTGGCTATACCAATAACACCATTTCTTTCCATCCAAAAAAATATATCCTAGCTAAACCTAATCATAGCCACATAACTCTTAAGAAACCTAGACTCAGTTGTTCAAACACTCAAAAACCAAACATCTCTATACAAAACATAGGGACATTGCACAAGACAAAAGCATTAATAGATAACTATTGTTTGACCCTAGTGATAATATAAGAAAAGAGGTGCAAAGAAGGATAGCCTAGAAATTTAGGAAAGAAGTGGGAGAAGTTGAGTGTCCTGAGAGAGAGATAAAAAATTAATAGAGAAATAAGGAAGAAAGAAGAGGGGGAGGAGTAAAAGAGGAAGACAATCAAGATAAAAGGAGTGAATTAGGAGGAGGAAGAGATTAATGGGAGAAAGATAGAAATAAAGATAGATAGGGAAAATCTAGAGCGATAAATACTATTCACCCTAGAGGATTATACAGAAAGATAAAAAAGACATAAAAATACATAAAGTAAGCCTCGAAATCATCATAAACATAAAGAATGAAGAAGGGAGCTTTTCATAGCAGCTCTGATTCTTGGATGAGAACGTAGAGAAAGCAAGAGGCCTTTAGAAAACATTATCCACAACTAACAAAATAACCAAGTGTAAAGATACATAGAGGAGCTGGTAATGAATGTATATCTCTACTTTCTACCCCTTTCTATCAATCAGTCAAAAGATATCATGTATATTTGTTTAAAGGTATAAACGTGATAGTTTTCACCATTGAAGACATGTGTAACTACTGAAAAATATTTTGTAGCCATTTCTAAATTCAAATTTCTATTTGTAGATTCATTGGGATGTTTTCTCTCAAGCATCTTTATTCTAAGATTAGATTGTGCTCTGAGACCTTTAGAGGCATAAATACTAAGATAGTTTGTGATATGGGTCTAGTCAAAACATAAAGGGCCCAAAGCCCATAACCATGAAAGAATGGCCCAAAAAGGCCTTAGAAAAAACAAGCCCAAGCTTAAAACATTAATAGGGGATCTTCGGTACATTTCATGCCGAAGAGCACCTTCAAACATCAGACCCTTGGACAAAATCAAGTGAATATTCCTCTGGACAAGTGGCTTAACCTTAACTCAAGGACCACTATATGGACCAATCCTCCTATGACACAATGCACTTCAATGCAATGATAAGTGTCCACCTTGGGAATCCAACAAACACTATAAATACCCCATTATGAAACATATTTCAAGGTATGTAATGCTATTCACATAACTCCCATAATCCTAATATGTTTTAAAGGCTCCAAGAACTTAAGGAATTGCACAACCCAATCTGACTAGAGTGCCAAAGGGTCTTTTCCAGGCCCAAGGTCCAGCCCTCTAAATTCACATTTGTTCGTCAGTACAAACAATCTAAGTTCAAGGTTCAATCTAGTCTAATACATACTCATGGAGATCAGATGTTGTTAGGTCCAAGGCCTATCAAATTGGTGTCGTCTATGGGAAATTGATTAAAAAGTTTTTCTAATCTCAAACAACTATTTTCTCTTCTCTCTTTGAGGATAGTCATACAAACTTTTATTTCTTATTCAACTATCATAAAATCTAAGACATGGACGACCCTCAAGATAATATAAACAATGCCACCAACGATTCACCAAGCCACCCAATTGAACATACAACCCATGAAAGTCTAGCCACCAATACAATAATCCCTTCTAACCTAGCATCACCTTTTCAAACCTTAGCTGACCTCCTTAGAAACACATAAGGAAATTCAACCTTTTCCATACCTCCATCCCAATCCTTAACTAGTGCATCACCGAATATCTCACCTCAATTTCAAAGTGTTTTGGGTGCACTAAGTCTTTTATTGCAGCTCTTACAAAATCAAAACCTCATGGGGAAATGTGCGAATAAGAATGCACCAGCTAGTCTAATTAGGATAGCTAGAAAAAGGTTATTCTAAACCTCTAAAGGAGAAGATGGGGGATAGGCCTCAGGCATCAATGAGTAGGCTAAAGTCTACAATAGGAGCCATGGAAGGAAATCATGTTGACTCGAATGAGAAGGAAGGCAAAGGGGATGGGAGGCAGAGAGAGGGAAATATGCGAAATGTTGAGGGAGGTGAGGAAAGCTCAATAGATTTGACAAAGTCTAGACCTAAAGGAGAGAAGGAGAAAGGGGGAGAGTGAATCAATCTAGGAGCGAACATAGTAGAAAAATGGCTTCTCACAGATCTAAGTCTTAAAGGAGGGAAGATAGAGATCATAAGGCCACAAGCCATAACCCTAGAGATCTGAGAGAGATGGTGAAGCAGTGTATAAAAGAGTTTGGAGGAGGAAAGAAGAATGGGGATAGAGACTTGACCCTTGAGCTAAATTTCTCATTCATCAGAAGGGTAGCAAAGTATCAAATGCTTAGCAAATTTAAGGCTCCCAACATCATTAAATACACCGGGTCTACGGATCTAAGAGCTCATATTCTAAAATATAAGCGTGAAGTGGAATTGCAAATAAGAGATGACGAAGCACTCTGTAGGGCTTTCAGGGGGTTATTGGATGGGTTAACCACCAAATGGTATGATAGCTTAAAAGAGGGTGGTATTAAGAACTTTCAGTAGTTAGCAGAGAATTTCATAAAGAAATTTGCAGTGAGAATCCCCATTAAGATGCGAACACAAGACTTAGAGCTTATCAAGGAAGGCCAAGATGAGTAAGTGAGATATTTTCTAGCTAGGTTCAATACCGAAGTCTTGAAAGTAACCTAGTTGGACCAAGCAAGGGCAATAGAAGCATTACAAAAGTGCACCATGCATACAGACTTTTTCAGAAATTGTCTAAAAACTCGCCAAATATCCTTGAGGAAGTAATGACTTTGGCTTAAAAGCACATCAGGCAGGATGATGCTTTTCAAGTCAGTCAATTTGCTCAAAAAAGGAGGGGAGAAGAGGAAGGAACCCCTTCCAAGAAAAGCCAGAAGAAGGAAATATGAGGGATGAACAGCTCTAAGAGCGTGGTTTCTCAACCAAAGGTGAAGAAGAAGTAGCCCGTTAGGAGAACTTTCGATGTGACAAAGCTCACCCCTTTAAATGCGAGGCTCGAGGTGGTCTTCGTAGCATTTCAAGACCAAGCCATATGGCAAAAGCCAAAATTGATAAGGAGAGACCTCCAAAGAAGGGATAAATCAAAGTTTTGTAAGTTCCATAACTCTCATGGCCACACCACCGATACCTGCAGAAACCCAATGTAGGAGATAGAAAGGCTGATTAAATAAGGCTACCTAAAGAGATTCATCAAAAACCAAAGGGAGCTTAACCCACCAGTGGTAAATGATGGAATGACGGGAGATATTGCATGCTTTATGAGAGGGCCTCAAGAGGAGGGAGTAAGTAACAACAAGGACAAAGCAATCGCCTAAAACAGAGAAACACCAAAGTTTATGTTCTATAATGGCCAAAAGCAGTGGGCTGAAGAAGATGGGGCACTGGCGCAAAGAAGAGCTGACCCAATTGTCATTAAGACAATCATTGCAGATTACAATATGCAAAGAATACTAGTGGATAATGGGAGTTTGGCAAACTTGTTGTCCTATAAAGCTTACCAGAAGATTTAGATAACGGAAAATGAGTTGAAAGAGATGAGAAACTTAGTCAAGACATTAGACAAGACTAAGATACTTGCAGTCAGGTATATTAGACTTCCCTTCACCATAGGGGTGGCTTCGAATAGTGTGACAGTGATGGCACTCTTCATCTTGGTAAAGATACTAATGGATTACAACATCCTAATAGGAAGACCACTACTCCATGATCTAGATGTAGACACTAGTGTCTGAAGGGGAAGAGTAAAAGTTCCTTTACTAGATGGGACTAAACTTTGCATATACAACACCCACAAGTAGGAATCTAAAGCAAAGTTCACTCTAAAAGGGAAGAGTATGGTGTGCATTCAGACCGAACAAATATGCATGGTGTAGGAAGAGGTGAAGGCAAGAGAGGGCCGTAGAGCCTAAGAAGTAGATAACCTATAGTCATTCCCAATAGAAGAAGAAAGGCCAGAGAGATGCCTGAAAGTCAATGAGGGATAGGCAGAAAAAGTCAAAGAAAAGGGGTTTTTAGTGATTCATAAGAAAACATTTGCATGGGATTCCTCGGAGATGCCAGGTATTTCAATAAAAAAGTCAAGGCTCGAAAGGTTGATGTGGGAAGCCTAGTCATGAGAAATCTTAAAGTCACTAGTTGAGGAGAGGGAGTAGGAAAGCTAGCCCCCAACATTGGAAGGTTCTTTCAAAGTACAACAAGTCATAGGACCTAGTACCTACAACCTACAAACTCCAGAAGGCATAGATTTACCATATACATGGAATGTACAATATTTAAAAATGTACTACCAGTGAAAGGAAATCAATGAAAATTTAGCCTTTTGAATCAAATCTGTATATGCTTTAATTTTAGTAAAGTCCTGCTTGATAGGTGAAAGACCTTCTAAAGGAGGCAACTATGATCTTGATGAAGAACGAACCTTCGCCAAGGCGAAATAATCCTTAAGGGGAAACATAAGAACTGCTTGAATGGAAAAAGCCCTTCTAAGGGAGGCAAGCACGTTCTTGATGAATAACAAAAGACTTGCTTGACAGGAAAAAACCTTTCTATGGGAGGCGAACATGTTCTTGATGAAGAACAAAAGACCTATTTGACTAGCCAAATCCATTTTTACTATTGACTAGTTTCTTCAAACTAATCAGTAGAGGCAGGTGCTGCTTATCCAAATCTGAAAGATGAAGATCTAAGGAGAGTTTGTTGGGTTTGCAAAATTCTCTGTCAAACCCAAAATCCTCCTCGGCAGGGCTAGTATACTGAATGCCAAAGAACTGATGCTTCCAGTCATCATTCTTATTAGGCCTCACTGAAAAAACCCTGCTATTGGGCCTCCCTAAAGACATAAAGACCCCTACATCACCCTGCTTGGAGAAAAACAGAAAGAACAATTGGAAAAGCTCCACTAAAGGGTTAAAAATGCCTAAAGTTAATCACAGAACCTTAAAACAGTGAATTTCAATAACTAAATTAGGGGTCATAGTGAAAGGTATCATGATGAAGTGTTTAAAGACTTTTACAAAGAAATGAGAAGGAGAGAAAAGAATACCACATAGCATGTGGTAGAAAAAATAAACATAATCTCTATAGGAAAGCAGAGAGTAGAATCGTCATTAAAGATATAGTAGGCACTAGAAGGGCAGATGACGGTAGTTACACCTGAAATACTATGAAGATTTCACCTAAAATGATCTCAGGGCATAGAAGGTTTAGGCTTTACGCTCCTTTAAGAAGGAGCAAGGGCTTGTTGAATAAACTCAGTCATGGTAAATAAGAATGATGGTATGTGTGTTGATGAGTACGGGCCATTGAGAAAGAAAAGAGAGAGATAAAAGCGTGATGAAATGAAAAAGGGGAAAAGGCAAAGGAATTTCGAGAGAAAAAGACAAAGAAAAGAAAGTAAGAGGGAAAAAGATTGAAATGAGAGTGTTTATATAGACCTTCTAGAAAACCCTTCACATTTCTGAACATTGCACCTAAAAAATGACACATGGCGAACAACTTTTAATGATACGGTGGCCTCGTGGCAGAAGATCCCCTTTAAAGGAAAGGTTCCCCATCTTCGATGCATATAATTTTGAAGCCCCTTAATCTCACTTAAAGTCACCAAGTAACAGAGGTGAAGGGTTTAAAGATGTAAGACCACTCTAAAGCAATGACAAATAGTGAAAGAAACATCAAAATGAAAGCGAAGCATCAGCCTTCACACAAAGAAGAAACCTCTCTAAAGTTAACTAAATAAGAAGCAAAAGCATCCTAAGGGTCGCGTGGATAAGGATGAGTAAGTATAAAAGGGAGAAAGATCACCAAAAGTTGAAAAGTTACAAAAAAAATAGACACTGAAATAATGTAGTGAAGTTGAAGCAGAACTCGCAATGGGAGAAGCGAAGGCTATTGGATGCTGTGACTAAGGCATTTGTTCAACCGAGGGATCAAACCATAGGACCTTCACCCTTCGCTAAACAAAGGGGGCCTTTGATACTAGCCTAATCAGAATACAAGGGGCCTAAAGCCTGTAACCACGAAAGAACCGCCTAAGAAGGCCTTGGAAACAATAATCCCAAGCTCATAATATTAATACGGACTCTTTAGTACATTTCATGCCAAAGAGCACTTTTAAACATGGGACCCATAGACAGAATCAAGTGAATATTCCACTAGAAACATGGCTTAACCTTACTCAAGAATCACTGAATGGACCAATTTTCCTATGACACTTGGCACCTCAATGCAATGATAAGTGTCCACCTTGGGAATTTAACAAACATTATAAATACCCCATTATGGAACTCATTTCAAGGTATGTAACACTATTCACATAACTCCTATAACCCTATTCTATTCCAAGGATTCCAACAGTTTAAGGCATTATTCAACCCAATATGACTTGAGTGTTGGAGGGTCTTGGTTAACATTTATTCATTAGTGTTCAAGGTTCAATCCAATCCAATCCATAGTCAAGGAGATCAGAACTTATTCGGTCTAAAGCCTATTAATATGAAAGGTATGTAAACACCATTACACAAAAATTTCATTGAATTAAGCCCTTTTATTGGCCAATATACACAGTCGATAAAAAAAGGGCAGTTTGTAAACAACTACTCAATTGACATATCATCTAACTTCCCTAAATTCACGATAGTTGAAGTTTTACCACACATTTAGGAGTTTTGAACAAAAATATTAACAAAAACATGCTAGTGTCACAACAAAATATGTCACTACATTATCACATATATGAATGAAACATTCATATAAGCACAATTGGTTTAGGAAAAAAAATTAATAGCTTTACATATCAAGAATTTAGGAAACATGCTAAAGTATCAATTTACATTCTTTTCTTATTGTAGTTAGCTATTGGCAACTAGCGATTAACATTAAAGGAAAACTTTAACATTAAAACTTTATTTTATGATAATTCTAAGTAGAATTTAACTGTTTGGTTTTGAAATATTCTAAACATCGAGTTTATCAACACTATGTAATGCCAAATGCAAATATCGTAATGACATGTAATATATTACAATCAAATACATTTTTAATGTAAATTTATATAAAAATGCATTTCATTATATTACATCATATTAAACCAAACTTATCATTAGTGCTCATCATTGTGATGCCACCTTCAAAGTTCGCCTTCAATAACACTCCATGAAACATCTGCCATCTCTGTAGACTTCAAAGCAGTATCATTTGCTTCTTTAAGTTCCTCAATAATTTTCATAATTTCTTTCAACTTTTTATCAATTAAATTTTTTGTTTCATTAATTTCTTTAACTTGAGCTTTTTCCCTTGTCTCTTTTGCTTCAGCTACACTTTCACATTCTTTCACTTTCTTCTTTAAACTCTCAAATTCTTCTAATGAAATTTTGGTTACATTGTTAGAATCTTCATTTTGTGAAATTTTACATGTTTCAGACAAAATGTTCATCTCACCACAGGCTTTCTTTTCTACTTCTTTTGCTTCTTCAACCTCTCCTAAAGCAACTTCTTTTTTAGCCTTTATATCTTCAACCATTAATTTAGACTTTTTAGTCCTTGTCTTAAGCTATTAGTGTTACTACTCATCTCTTCTTGCAATTTCAGCTTCACTTCATAATTCATCAATTTTCAACATTTGTTTTTTTTTTCTCTACATGTTTTTCCATTTCCATTCGTTCTTTTATCACATCCTCGAGTTCGAATTTAACCCAACTCACTTTATTTATTAGCGAATTCTCTTTCTCAACAACTTGTTATATCATTTTTAGTACAAGAGATACCAAGAAAATAATGCAAAGAGCCTAAATCTGTCGTAGAAAACTCTTGCTTGAGCCTTTGCAACAAATATTTCAATAAGAAATCAGTAGAGGTTGTGAAAATAATATTATCCACATACAAAAGAAGAACAACCATACCTTGAGAATTATTAAGAATAAACATTTAAACTTCACCCTTGCTACCTTGAAACCTAATAGACAACAAAAATGTTGAAACCATTCCTTCGAAGCTTTCTTCAACCCATAAATTTCTTTGTTTAGCTTGCATAGATAGTCAGGATGAGATGAGTTAACACAACCTTTTGGTAGTGCCATGTAAACTTCTTTAGTTAACACGCCATTAAGGAAGGCATTTTTTCAGAAACAACTAATGTATTGGCTAGTGGTTAGAAGTGGTCAGGGAAAGCATAATACAAATTGTTATTGGCTTGACTACGAGGCTGTAGGTCTCGTGAAAATCAATCCCATGTTGTTGACTATAACCTTGAGCAACTAGGCATGCTTTGTACCTTTCTAACTTACTATCTAATTTAAGTTTTGCCTTATAAATCCACTTGCATCCCATATTATTTTTTTACTTTGGACATGGCACGAGAGTCCAAGTTTGGTTTTAAACTAATGTATTGTATTCATCATTCATAGTAGTTCACCATTCTAGTATTTGTTTGGCTTGGGTATAGGAGCTTGGTTTAGGGAGAATGAAATTAGATTGTTGGGCAACATAGCTTTGAAACTTTTTTGGTTTTATGTTTTCAGTCTTGGTTTGGGTGGTCATTTGATGGACATTAGAAGATGGTCTGGTGGATTTTGATTGTTTGGTAAAATGGATCGATCAAAATTGGTTAGTCTAGTATTTGTAAGATCTTGAGAAATTGCTAGAATTGGAGAAGAATTATGGGTAATAGAATCGGTAGAAGCAACAGTTTTGTCCAAAGGTTGATGATAAAGATGTCGCTTATAAGTTTAAATGGGCTGGTCATTATTATTATAAGTTTAAGAAGAAGATAAATGATGAAAATTGGGATTTTGGATTGATGGAGAATGTGCAGCAGCACGATTTTTGAGATAAAGAATGGTAGAAGATAAGTTTTGTGGTATAGCTAAAGTAGGAGACTTAAATTGGGTTTGGTTAAATAAGGTAGAGTTTGTTTGGGATTGGGAATATGGAAAAATAGACTCCACAAAAACTACATTTCTAGAGATAATAATCTTTTGATTTTCAGGATTATAACATTTATTTCCTTTGTGATGTAATGAGTACCCAACAAAAACCCATGGTTTGCTTCTTGGAGCAAGTTTATTGGCTACTTGGGTTGATAAAAATGGATAGCACAGACACCCAAACACATAAAATATTATAGGATTAGGTAAATGTTTGTACAAAACTTTATAAGGTGACCTTTTATTCATTGTAGGTGTAGGTAATCTATTAAGCACAAACACTACTGTTTGAACAGTCTTAACCCAAAATTTAGATGGTAAATTAGCTTGAAATATCATGGTATGAACCATATTAAGCAAGGTACGATGCACGTGCTTTGTTGCCCAATTTTGTTCAGGAGTGTGAGGGAAAGATAACTTTAAATGAATACCTTTTGAAGAAGCAAATTCCTTAAATTTATGACTTGTGAACTCACCACCACCATCACTTTTAAATATCTTAATGTTTTTGTCAAACTGAGTTTGTACAAATTTATGAAAAGCTACAAATTTATCATAAACCTCATATTTATTTTGTAGTGCAAATAACCAAATAAAACATGAAAAAAAAACACACAATATAATAATGATAATCAGAGAAAGATGAGACAGGAGAGGACTATAATCAGAACTTATTAATTGAAATGGAAATGAAGCTCTTTCATATTTATTATGAAAAGGCAAATGAATTTGTTTGCCAAGTAAACAAGAATTATAGTGAAATTTTGAAAACCTATCTAGACCTAAACAACTATGATTGCGAAGAACTTGAGTAACCACAGGAAGACTGGAGTGACTAAGCCGACGGTGCCAAAGCTCAACTGATACCTTACTTGCAGTAAAATTAGAATGAGTAGTAGATGAAGACAGCATGGAAGATGGTGGAAAGACATAGGATTCGCCTGGATTATTGTAGTGAATAAGAGGTGTCTTAGTCTGCAAATCCTTCACACAAAAACCATTGGGATCAAATTCAACTGAACATTTGTTATCTTTGGTAACATGTTTTATAGAAACTAAATTAGACTTGACACTAAGAACAATTAAAACATCTTTCAATAGAAAGAGAGACTTAGGACACGATATAGACGAACGACCAATTGAAGATAAGCGATGTGAAGAACAATCGCAAAGCATTACACTATTAGAACCAAGATAAGCCATAGAAGAAGATAAATTACTAGAATTTGAAGTCATGCATGATGTGGCACGTGTGTCAGGTATCCATGAATGGGATATCGGCTTTTGAAGTTGTGCATCTTGATATGTATGAGGAACGATAGAATTTGCAGCAGCATATAAAGAAAGGAGAAGAGAAGAGGAACGACGGATGTACTGGCTATCAAGAGCTATATGATTATAATCATTATAATATTGATAACGAACCATTTGTTGAGAATTGAAAGACGGTAGAGGACCTGAAATACTAGGCTGAACATATGGATAAGAATAGAAAGATGGAGAAGAACTAGATTAAAAAGGTTGAGATGAGTTATAGTCTGTGTCAGAAGAAAAGTAGTGACCACCACGGCTACGTCCTCGCTGACCACTGCCCCTACCACAATAATATCCTTGACCAAAAAAATTAAGGGAGAAAGTTTGGAAAGTGGAAGCTTGATTTTGCCTTGGTCGTGGTGTCGAGGTATTGGCAACAAAGGCTGTTGGTTCAAGTTTGGGGATGGCATTTAATTTTGTCAAATGAATTTCATGGAGATACAATTTTGTTAGCACATCAACAAAGGAGGGTAATGGTATTTTGGAACGTAAAGTAACAAGCACATATTCATAATCTTTAGGCAAACCTTCAAGAATTTGAAGAATAAGGTCTACTTTAGTGAGATTATGTCTAACAGACACCAAAGAATCATATAGAGTCCTGAGTTTTTGAAGGCATTCATCAATGATAGATGTGCATTTGGAAGTATTATAAAATTCAGATTTTAATTGTAATAAACGAGAGTATGTTTGATCTTTAAACAATTGTTCTATGGTAATCTAAGCTTGTCTAGCTGTGAGTTGAACCTTGGGTTTAAGAATGCTACGAAGAATATTAGAAGAAACAGTTACTTGAATCTAAGAGAGGACAAGAGCATCAATACTATGCCAAAGGTGTTAAGAAGAGTTAGGAGAGGTTGTGTCATTTTCATTTGTAATTATGGTTGGTGGGCATTCACTAGAGCCGTCTATATGATCAAATACACCATAACCTATGAAAATAGGAACAATCATTGACTGCCAAAAGAGATAATGAGTGAAATTGAGGATTTCATTCTCAAAATTTATAAGGTTACAGATTAAAAAGGATGGATGAGTAAAGGTAGACATGGAAGATGAAGAAGATATGGAAGCAGAGGGATAAGACATGGTGGAAGACTCAGTACTGGACATGGTGATTTGGAGAAAAAAATATACAAATAAACCCTAAGCTTTGAAACTAAGAAAGAAGAAAGGTTTAGGGTGAAATTCCATGTTACCGTGGTGTTTTAGTCACCATTGATATATATAAACTATGTACAATCAAAGTTCAAGTGAAATACAAATACACTAAGATAGTTCTACAAGGAAATTAACTATGTATGTACAATAAAAGAAAATATAGTTGTACATCTATATAAATTGAACCGAAATTGAAAAACCGAATCGAAATTATCAATTCGGTTCGATTTGTTGGATTTTTCAGTTCGGTTTTAATTTTTGAAAATCAAAATTATTTCAGCTTGGTTTGGTTTGAAAAAAAAATGGTTTAAACCGAATCAAACCCAAAATTTATTAATATATAATAAAATTAATATTATTTATAATTTTTTGAAAATTATTAAGAAAAATTATTAATATTAGTATTACATTTATATTTAATGTC